>JAIUSX010000004.1:0-95000 GCA_026573805.1 Hesperophylax magnus | reverse complement strand
TTGGCCTTTGAAATAATCGAGTATTTTTTAGATAAGTCTTTTTATAAGCCCAGAAAAAAATAATGTAAAGGCCTATGAAAACTGCTTTAAAGTTCAAAATCTCCTACTTACGAACCTATTTTCGGTTATGATTTTATTGTATAATGTGGCAAATTAAGTTATTTATAAAATGATCAAAAAAAAAAAATTATGCCTAAAATAAAATAAAAGGCTCTTTTTGGCCATGTTTTTATCTTGCATAAATCAAAACAGGCGGATGGTGTTAAGCGGGAATTTAAACCTTATCGCCATCTACGTAAAGGTTGTTATTGATCGGCTCAATTTAAAATATTACACGACGTAGTGCATCGCCTTAACAGTAACAAAGTGGATTTCTTTAAGTGAATAAAATAATAACACGCTCAATTGCTTAACATAAATGACGATAAATAGCAAAGGATTTAAAACTGTACCTCGAAGTTACTAACTAACTAATCATCACGCCGTTTCCCCGCAGGGGTAGGCAGAGAGGACGGACCGCCAAACAACTCGGTCACACCACACACTTCTTGCCTCATTCACTTTCATACATCGTCTCATACATATTTTTCTATTATTCTGACTCTTGACACTCGAGTAGGTATCTGTTTCTCTTGATAGTGCCATGTCTTCCTTGGGCGTCCCCGACTTCTGCTACCATTCGCATTTGCATCATATATCTTCCTTAATGTTCTTTCTTGGCTCATTTGCTCTACATGCTCAAACCATCTAAGCGTCCCTTTCTTAATCTTACTCATTACGCTTACATCAGCCTTGCACTCTTTGCGGATTTCCACATTCCTCAAACGATCATACATGGCTTTACCACACATACGCCACAGGGATCTGATTTCATCAGCATTCAATCTACTTTCATCCTTTCTTTGCCATGCCTCACCACCATACACTAACTTCGCTTCTTTGGACAATTTTTTGTTACCGCCAACTGCGTTCAGTCCTCCATCAATGGAGTTACCTGCATTTACCCTTCTTTCAATATCTTTGTTAGCCTTCCCATCTCTCGTAAACATACTTCCTAAATACACAAACTCATCCACCTGCTCAAAATACAAAATACTTCATCCACTCTCTTTTATTTTTTCCTCATTCGTCAAAATTTTTCCATCTTTCGATTTTATCACTTTCACGCTTCCGCTTTCATTCCTTCATTTTGATTCCTTCTTCCTCTTCCGGGCGTTTCTTTCGTTCTTTCACTCCTACTCATACTTTTTTCTTACATTCCTTATATACTGCTTTCGCTCGATCTTTCTCTTCGCTGGAAGCACTGCCAGCCGCAATCAGACATAACCATGCTTTCTTTTCCTCTGAGACCAGTGCTTTAATCTCATCATCCCACCATGCATCACCTTTCTTCCTACCTTGCGTACTTACTCCACAAACCTCTCTAGCAGATTCACAAAGACTCACTTTTATGTGGTTCCATGTTTCGTCTATGCGTAGACTTTCCATTTCCTTTTCATCCAATCGCATCTCTACACAATTCACATACTTACTTCAAACTAAACTTACTTGAAGTTAAAGGTATAAAATGTCTCGGACGCCCGCGAAAAACATGAATTACATCATTATTTGTGGTAAAATGAGACGTAAGTGATGAACGAACGCCGGGTACACTTAGCTAGTTACTAATAAAAACAACGCTATATAAATTATCAAATATTAGGAGAACACGGTTCAGTGACGCGTGCCACATAAAAAACATCACTGAACTCAAAACTTTCCCGAAATTCAAAGTGATAATTATTATTCGCCATGTTTTGATTCAATGTTTACCATTCGTACGTAAATGCTCACGGCTGCAGTGGCATAAGTCAAATTTAGCATTAAGCCTCAGACATATTACGCATATTACTATATTATGCGCTCATAATTTGGGCGTGGCATATACGCATTATATGTTGGACACACTACGCGACTACGCTATAATCTTCCTCAGGAGAGGGGGTCAGATCAATTGAGGAACTGCCGCAGAATATCATTTTTTTGTATGGGATCTGTCACTTTGACAGATGACAGCCGCGTAATAAGTAAGGTCCAATGACTCCGCCGGACCATAAACCGCACCAAACAGTCACACGTTGAGGATAGAGAGGCTTTTCAACAATAACTCTTGGGTTTTCCGAGCCCCAGATGCGACAATTTTGCTTGTTGACGAAGCCACCGAGGTGGAAATGGGCCTCATCACTCAAGATGATTTGCATTTGATTCACTCAAGTGAATTTTAATAATTTCAATGCGTTGTTGAAGCGTGTACCGTTCAATTTTTATTAATGGCGTAGTTTCTACTTGTCAAATGTCAAAAAATGACAGCTTCAAAAATAACATCTACTGAAATAGCGGGCTATTCAAAATAACACCTCTTATTGGAAAACTCTGTACATATAAAATTTAACATTAACGAAGTGAAAGTTGCAATAGAAATACATTATTTTGAAGTATTTTCATCACTGTCGGTTGCTTAATTAGAGTTGATGCGAGTAATGCACTCGTAGTATTGTGGGTATTGGTGCATGTGAATATACTTCATCAAGCGATGTTTGAATAGCATCACTGAGACATTTTTTTTCTGAATTCGAATAACAAGTTGAACAAACATGCTGTATGTTAAAAATGCATATGCGTGAGTGCTGTGTTCGGACACTTCCATCAATCCTTGAGTTTATCGCAAAAAGATGATCACAGCTGTAGTTAGGTTAGCGTACTTTGATGTGTTTTTATATATCTGTAGCTATTTTAAAGGCTGCATCTGGTACTATTTCTGGTTAAACCCTTCATACCTCCTTTCTGAAATGCAGGATATGAACAGCATTGCCAACCGACACACCGGAAATTACTTCGTTAATAATCTATATTTTAACCTTTTAATATATACTAGCAGGAGTGTACCCGGCGTTGCTTGACTTTTATATACTAGCAGACGTGTAACCGGCGTTGGTTGACTTTTATATACTAGCAGACGTGTACCCGGCGTCGCTCGACTTTTATATACTAGCAGACGTGTACCCGGCGTTGCTTGACTTTTATATACTAGCAGACGTGTACCCAGCGTTGGTTGACTTTTATATACTAGCAGACGTGTACCAGGCGTTGCTTGACTTTTATATACTAGCAGACGTGTACCCGGCGTTGCTTGACTTTTATATACTAGCAGACGTGTACCCGGCGTTGCTTGACTTTTATATACTAGCAGACGTGTACCCGGCGTTGCTTGACTTTTATATACTAGCAGACGTGTACCCGGCGTTGCTTGACTTTTATATACTAGCAGACGTGTACCCGGCGTTGCTTGACTTTTATATAATATCTATAAATATAACATGCATGTATTTCATGTATAAACCTTCTAGAAGAAATTATCTTAACGATAGTGAAAACCCTATCAAAATATGTTCCGTAGTTTAGAAGAACCAAGCGCACAAACAGATAGACGCGGATAGCGACTTTGTTTTAAACTATTTCGAGATATGTAAAGAGTGCTGGTGTGGGTTTTGTTTTTAAAATAAATATTAAGTTTTATTCCGAGATTGATGAAATTTTGCACACTTGACCATAAAACAATACGAAGGTCACTGTTTACATGTGAAAAACCACCACTATCCACTTTTCCCATTCTTTAAAGCAGAAATTTTGGTACTTCAAGTACACTTGACGTTCAAGAAAAAATACTGTCTGTATTTGATTTCGAAAAACTCTCTTCAACGTCGAGGCAACGTCGGGGACTTAAATGTAGTAGTCTGTAATGTCTGTGATTACTAGTTTTAATTACTACTTGGTATAAAATATACTTGAGTATCAGAATCTTCAATAAAGTTTGATTTGTTCAAGATTACAAATTCATTTTAGACTGGCACCACTTTGTTCCAATCCTCAAAAATACAGTCATTTTAGCATTTCGCGTTTAGCTGCTAACTTCACGTTTCTTTAGATGACATTTACGATGTCATTGACCCGGTCCGCTTTGAATTGCTTCGAATTTTGGCCAATTTGATTTTGCGTTCCGTATTTGCATTGGTAAATCGATATTTCGATTTAAAATATTCCTCTGACAGTGCTGCCAATGGGTATTACTGCTTTTTTATATTTTTTATTGCGCGACCGATCGATATTTGTGGAATCAAACAGATTTTTAACAATCATGGGGGTCGGACGGTTTAAAAATCTGTCAGCCACTACTACTGCGGTATTACGGCTGGTATACGCAGTACGAATGCGAGATTATGTGTAACGTTTTCTAATGACCTGTTTTTTTCCCTCCGTATTATCTATTATGAGTAAGACGGTTTGAGTCTATGAGTTATTCTGCCGGAGCATAGAAATACAAATGAGTTTCCGGCCTATCAATCGGCTACCCTTCGGGTGCAGTCGGAACCATTCGGGACCCGACAGTGCAAGCCCTGCCATCTATGACTAACTCTCAAAAGTATCTTAAATGGATATTAATAACTGCACCAAATATAAACAGTACATAGTCTATAATGTATTATATCAGTTTTGATTCAATCCTCTGCAAGCTAAGTCGTCAATTATTGCACAAGCAACAATCTCAGCTGTTACGATAGGATTAGGGAGAATTGAAATGTTATTAGGTTATTTGTAACCTGGGAATCTGTTGAACGTTTGACTCACTGATATACAGTATAACATGTAACATTGTATTTTTAACGTATATATATTAATACTACGGTATTATAGACTAAACGTTGTCACACACTTGAACGTTGAGTTGGGGTTACATTGTATCCATCCTAGTATATCTGCTACAGCAAAATATAGACCTTTTGCCTCTGTTCTGAATTATTTCCATTCTTTTGGGTTTTATTGTAGTAATTCAAGTGGGATGCTACAGTGGTGTTATAGACCAATTTCCTTGTTATAAAGACTAATTTTAAGTGTTAAGTTTTAATTTTTTATCCATTATTTATAAAATAAAAATAAAATAATGCACAAGCATTTAATTTCTTCTACGTCTTCAATATTTTGACTGTCTATATGTTTAAGGTAATAACTTCCTTTAGTTTTTTTACATAACACCATGAATTTAATTTCAGTTTATTTATATTTAACCACTTGGATATTTCATGAAGTTCACTTTAGTTATAACGCGTTGCTTCTTCAATATTATTGTTCTTTTCTGTAAAAATGTGAATTAAATTTTATTTTGGGACATTATGTCGCTATTCCTCTGAATCCACCGTTTGTGGTTTGAATTTGCTCAATACGTTTGACGTCAGTCGATGTTTGTTTGGTCATAAATCAAAGAAAAAATAAAATACCTGCATCAGCGGATATTTCTCTTCTTCCAGTCGATTAAAGTGTTGCGTTTTTAAAGCATCGTTATTTTTTCGATAATAAGCTTATATTTCTGTTTATTCTCTTTCTCTGTGCGGTCGTCCAATTTTAAAACAAAATTTTTTATTTTTTTCTGAAATGCTTTTGTGTTTGTGTTTGCAACTTACATACTTAGTCAAATTTAATTTTTCTGCGACCGTTACCACAAACATTACTTCAAACAATATCATAAAACATTAGCAAACATTCGAAATAGGGGCATTCCCGTCAAAATTTGTGTTCGAAAATGCTATTATTGTGTTTTAAATGGCCGATGGGAAAAATTTCCGCGCGGGTGTAACGGGGAAGGCAGGAGAGGGGATTATTACATTATTAGACGTCTACCAGGCACTGAGCATAAGGCGGGCCACAGCCACGTTTCATACGTAAATATCCACACATCGCGAACCACGCGCACGCAATGCATGGCTGCGTGGGTATGTGATGTTAGAGGCACACGCGTTGTTGCTGCAGATGCGCCTGCCGAGCGAAGCTCGCGGGCCTCACGGCGGCCACCCCTGCTACGGCACACAGTGGGCTGAAAATCGCCTTTCATAGACATAGAGACTTGAATTTTCAAGGGTATTTTTTTTGGCTAGAAATGGATTCTGCTGATCATTACTATGCTATAAAATGTCGTACAAAGCAATTGCGTGTACAAATGAAGGAGTTATAATTTTTTTAAGAAAAATTTGTATGGCGCTGACATTAAAAATGAGGCTATCTCTGGAATCATAAGGTTGGCCGTTCTATCCTTACACACAGATAATACTACTATTTATTTGTATTTTTTTGACATACTTCATATTGTGGCGCAAGGTGCGATGTTTTTTTTAAAAATCCTCAAAGTTGAAAAAACCCTTTTTAATGTTGATGATTCATTTTAATGCTTAAACGCTTTTAGGCTTGCAGTGTAAATAAAATATTGTAAACTAGACAAAGCATACTCATATGTAAAGCATTTAAGCATTAAAATGAATCTCCAACATAAAAAAGTTTTTTTTCATCTTTGAGGATTTAAAAAAAAAATCACAAGTTTCGCCACAATACGAAGTATGTCAAAAAAATACAAATAAATAGTAGTATATTTGTGTGTAAGGAAATAATGGTCAACCTTATGATTCCAGAGATAGCCTCATTTTTAATGTCAGTTCCATACAAATTTTTCTTAAAAAAATTATGACTCCTTCATTTGTACACGCAATTGCTTCATACAAAATTTTATAGCATATTAATGATCAGCAGAATCCATTTCTAGCCAAAAAAATTACACTTGAAAATTCAAGTCTCTATGTCTATGAAAGGCGATTTTCAGCCCACTGTGCACAGTGTTTTGGCTTGCAGTGTAAATAAAATATTGTAAACTAGACAAAGCATACTCATATGTAAAGCATTTAAGCATTAAAATGAATCATCAACAAAAAAAAGATTTTTTTTTCACTTTAGGATTTAAAAAAAAAAAATCGCACCTTGCGCCACAATATGAAGTATGTCAAAAAAATAAAAATAAATAATAGTATTATCTGTGTGTAAGGATAGAACGGCCAACTTTATGATTCCAGAGATAGCCTCATTTTTAATGTCAGCGCCATACAAATTTTTCTTAAAAAAATTATAACTCCTTCATTTGTACACGCAATTGCTTCGTACGACATTTTGTAGCATAGTAATGATCAGCAGAATCCATTTCTAGCCAAAAAAAATACCCTTGAAAATTCAAGTCTCTATGTCTATGAAAGGCGATTTTCAGCCCACTGTGCGGCAGGCACGTTTCTCCCCCCTCCGACCGCTCACGATTTGACTGCTGAGATAAAACTGGGCGTTTTCGTGGTGTAGCTCAGCTAGCAATGTGTGACCACATCACTGTATCAAGCCACCTAGCTTTCGTGTCCATCGTGGCCGTGGACTTCGTGCGCAGCTGTCTGTAGCTCGCTTAAATCGCACGACATCTTGAAATGTACGTAATTATTTACGTAGACATAACCAAGTGTGCGGTGTGTCGATACGGAGCTTAAAATCGCATGACGTTTTGAGGTTATTTGCACTGAGCGAGTTTCATAATTAGGTATAAGTTTTTATAAATTAAAAATAAATAATATCGTCATACATGGTTATTTCTCGCTCACATTTGAATTATTTCATATGAGCGTAGATGTAAGTTATTTACATTTAAGATTTATTAAAACAGGACTTTTCCAATACAATATTTTATGTAAAACGGTTTTAAAATTTTATAAAACGTTTTATAAATACAAATTTTATTTTTTGATGTAGTAAGATTTCAATACAAGATTTTATTTATCTAGACGATGAATTAGTAACCCCGATTCTCTAGAAACATTTGAGATTTCAATTAGTACGTTCATCAGAAAACATTAAGAAAAACCCCACGAAAACATCGATTTTCTAGGCCTGCCAGGGCAAAAACGACCGTAGGTCCGTCCATTTCCCCGGGCCGCGCGCCAAATATTGTTTTTACACGACTTCATCACTTACGTCCCCGCGTTCCCAATTTCTACCGATTTACAACAAGTTTCTCGTTTACTCTTTAAGTTTTTAAGTAACTAAAAAAATCAATGTTATTTTTGCAGATAATATCTATAAATTTGTTATGCTGAAATCTTAATTATATAAAATTCCCTCGATAGAAAAAAAAATCGCAAAGTAAGCTCCGAAAATTATTAAAAACTCGTTTTGTTCTGTTAATTAGTAAAAAAAATTTCACCGTGTATCTTTAAATGCAACTAAAGCATTAGTCGAGAGATTCTCGCTGTATTTCAAACGAATCGTGTTTTATTAAATATTTTCACCATTTTCGCTTAATTGTTATTCTTTTTTTTTAATATTAGCGCGCTCCCTCTAACATTCGTATTTAAATATCTCTCTTTGAAACCATCTTTTAACGCTTACTACGGGAGATTTAGAGATTTGATAGGGCAAATTCAACCGTAGGTCTGTCCAATACACGAGAGCCGCGCGTTGCATATTTTGTGCACGGCTCCTTCACTTACGTCGTTAAGATTCTGACGTTATTCTTCTTTAGTCTATTTATTCTATTTTTGAAATTCTTAAATGGTACCTTTAGCTCGTGTACGAATTCCTAGTAGCCATAAATGGTAATGTACCTACTCCCAATTTCAAATGTCGTAATTAAAAGTGGTTCTTCGAAATCGGTATCAGAAACACGGAAGAAATTCCAAAATTTCGAGGTCGTAAGTACGGTCTAACTCGAAATCTGTGTGTTCTCATTGATGCAGCATCTACAAACTTATCTCTAGCATCTCTTCCTCTTCAGAACTCACTTAGAAATTTTTTGACGTTTAAATAATTATTTACGTAGACTTCAAACGTCAAGTGTGCGATGCGGAGATAGGTCTTCACCACAGACCACTAAATAAAATGCGTGTGTCCACGCCCACCGCGCCCCAGTGTTTCATAAAAGGAAGGAGACGGAATGTGGACGGAAAAAATAATGTTTAAGGCGATGCACTACGTCGTGTAATATCTTAAATTGAACCGCTATCAATAACAACCCTTATGTGGATGGCGATAAGGCTTAAATTTCAGCTTCACACCATCCACCTGTTTTGATTTATGCAAGAAAAAACATGGCCAAAGAGTACATTTTATTTTATTTTGTGGATGTTCAGGCACAAATATTTAAATTTTTTTCGATCGTTTTATAAATAACTTAATTTGCCACATTATACAATAAAACCATAACCGAAAATGGGTTCCTAATCAGGAGATTTTGAACTTTAATGCAGTTTTCATAGGCCTATACATTATTTTTTTCTGGGCTTATAAAAAGACCTATCTAAAAAATACTCGATTATTTCAAAGGCCAACGTGTATTCTATTTGCAGTATTTAATTAAAGCATCTGAAACATTTTTAGGCGACCAAATTTTCAAACCAAAAACACATGATTTTAAATTACTACGTAGTGCATCGCCTTAAGGTAATGTTTGTGGAAACGGTCGCTGGAGATGCCACAGAAAAATACCATCGGTGTGTACAAAATTTAAATAGCAATTTCAAATTCATATGGATAATTTTACGTCTTGTTCGTGGCTTGAATATTCATAGAACTATTATCTACTACTATCAATGTGGATTGTTTGCTATCAACATACAAAATGCACACTTCACCTCATCTGTTCTGATGGTGGATACTGTAGCTGTAATGTCCGAAATGTTGGCTACATAGGGAGGAAGAGCAACAAGCTATAACGACCCAAAAATAATCTTTTATTGTTATTTGTTTTTGGGGTGTTATGCCGTGTTGCGCTAACTTCTTCTTTAGCCAACCACAACCTCAAATAACACATCTGCCCTGATGATGGACACTGTAATGCTGTCCGAAACGTTGGCTAAAGAAGGAGGTAGCGCGACACGGCATAACACCCCAAAAACAAATAACAAAAATACTTTTGGCCGTGAAAATTTTAAATAAAAAAATAATCGCTTTCATACTTTCATAATATTTTTTTACATTAGCCCCACACATTCCCTGGGGAAAATAATTTCCCTCAGGGCCAATGTCATCTTTCGGGATGCTGTGTGGAGGGTATTTTTAAGGAAAGGTGGGAGAGGAAGTTCTGAGAGTGAAAAAGAGGGGTGGGTAGAAATCTGGGCATCAGTGTGTCCAGGACGATTGATCTTGCCTTTCCGCTGCGGCGCAAGGCGATGGGCCAAGAGAGACCGGTTGGAGAGGTCAAAGGGTCTGGCACGCCACGCAGTTTGTTTTGTCGCCGGTTTGAGTGCCGTTAAGCGCCTTTGAGGTGTCGTTTTTACTAAATGATCCAATGTCATTTATTGTGCATGCATATCATTCTGTCAAACGAGTATTATATGACAACATATTTTTTTGTTAATAAATCAATATTCTTATCAACCTTTCCGACCCTCGTGAACATAATAAATATATTATACACGGTGTCCGGAAACTCGTAGTACAAGCGGGAAACCGGAGAATATACACAAAAAATCCTTTTTTCTTTCACATTTTTTTTTCTATTTTTTTAAATTTTGTAGCCGGGTCTAAGCTACGACGTATTTTGACAACAACTAATATTAACACCCTGATGATCGTTTTTTCAAATTTGACTTAAAAATTTCCATCCTTGGACCTACTCTAAAAGTTAAACCAAAAAATCAACTCCAAATCTGATGTAAATTCATTTTTCCGCTTGTACCACGAGTTTCCGGACACCGTGTGTAAGTACTTCCTAAAAACACTCACTATTCAAATAACTCCAAATGTAATAATACAGGGTTTTCCAATAAGAGGTGTTATTTTGATATTCAATCGTAAAAGATCAATGGTTTCGTGGCTTGTGTGGCACGTAGCGCCGTCTTGTTGAAAGTAAACGTTGTCCAGATCAATACCATCCAATTCCGGCCATAAAAAATCATTAATCATCTCTCGATAGCGCAATCCATTCACCGTAACTGTTGCTCCAGCCTCATTTTCGAAAAAGTAAGGTTTAATGACTCCGCTGGACCATAAACCGCACCAAACAGTCACACGTTGAGGATAGAGAGGCTTTTCAACAATAACTCTTGGGTTTCCCGAGCCCCAGATGCGACAATTTTGCTTGTTGACGAAGCCACCGAGGTGGAAATGGGCCTCATCACTCAAGATGATTTGCATTTGATTCACTCAAGTGAATTTTAATAATTTCAATGCGTTGTTGAAGCGTGTATCGTTCCATTTTTATTAAGATTATCTGTGTGAGTTTCACTTGATTAACTTTTTTGCTTTCTTATAAAATTATTTACAAAATAAATAAAAACCAGTTTTGTGCTTGAAATCAAACGTTTCTAGACTCCGTTTGTTTAGCGATTTTGGTTTGAAAGGGATATATGTAAATACGAATGTCAGAGGGAGCGCGCTAATGTTAAAAAAAAAATAACAGTTAAGCGAAAATGGTGAAAATATTTAATAAAACACGACTCGTTTGAAATAGAGTAAAAATCTCTCATCAAATGCTTTAGTTTCATTTAAAGATACACTGTGATTTTTTTCACGCTTATAACATAATAAATAACAGAACAAAACGTGTTTTAAATAATTTTCGGAGCTTACTTTACGATTTTTTTCTATCGAGGGAATTTCATGTAATAAACGTTTCGGCATAACAAATGTATAGATATTATCTTCAAAAATAACTTTTTTTTTGGAACATAAAAACTTAAGAGTTTAAGGGAAACTTGTTATAAATCGGTAGAAATTGGGAATGGCGTAAGGTAGAACTGTATCAAACAGTTAAAATATTTATAGATATGTAGCAATAATAAAGCAGAAATCAAACTGTTGTGAATTTAAAAATATTCAAAAAGTTTTAAAAGTGTGATGTGATTGTAGTCTATACTATTATTAGTAGAATTTAGTGTAATTAATATTTTATTGACTATTTTAAAAAGTGGTGATTAAAAATTTTGTGTTTTTTTTTCAGAGTAACTAATACTGTTTTTTAAGTATTTAGTGTCGCATGAACTATAAAAGTGTCTAGAAAAATGGCTTCGTTTTTTGACCGGCTGTTTGTAAGTATAATTTATTTTTTGTATTTTTTTAAATGTTTATTGTATTTGTGTGGATATTATTTATTTGGATAATTTTGCGTTTTATTCGTGGCCATCTTGAATATTCATAGAACTATTACCTACTACTATCAATGTGGATTGTTTGCAATTAACATACAAAACACACACTTCACCACATCTGTCCTGATCGTGGACACTGTAGCGCTGTCCGAAACTTTGGCTAAAGAAGGAGGAAGCGCAACAAGCCATAACAACCTAAAAAATAATCGCTTTCATACTTTCATAATATATTTTTTTACATCTTTGTGTCATCTTTGGGGATTTTGTGTGGTGGGTATTTTAAGGAAATGAAGGAAAGGAGGTTCTAGGAAAAGAAAAAGTTTAAAAGGTTGATAGGAATCTGGGGGGTCAGTGTGTCCAGGACTAACAACGTATGAATTCATCCCTCCCATTGCGGTGCAAGGCGATGGATTTTAAGGAAATGAACGAGAGCAGGTTCTGGGAAAAAAAAAGGTATAAAAGTTTGATAGGAATCTGTGCGGTCAGTGTGTCCAGGACTGACAGACGTATGAATTCATCCCTCCCATTGCGGTGCAAGGCGATGGATTTTAAGGAAATGAACGAGAGCAGGTTCTGGGAAAGAAAAAAGGTATAAAAGTTTGATAGGAATCTGTGCGGTCAGAGTGTCCAGGACTGACAGACGTATGAATTCATCCCTCCCATTGCGGTGCAAGGCGATGGATTTTAAGGAAATGAACGAGAGCAGGTTCTGGGAAAGAAAAAAGGTATAAAAGTTTGATAGGAATCTGTGCGGTCAGTGTGTCCAGGACTGACAGACGTATGAATTCATCCCTCCCATTGCGGTGCAAGGCGATGGATTTTAAGGAAATGAACGAGAGCAGGTTCTGGGAAAGAAAAAAGGTATAAAAGTTTGATAGGAATCTGTGCGGTCAGAGTGTCCAGGACTGACAGACGTATGAATTCATCCCTCCCATTGCGGTGCAAGGCGATGGATTTTAAGGAAATGAACGAGAGCAGGTTCTGGGAAAGAAAAAAGGTATAAAAGTTTGATAGGAATCTGTGCGGTCAGTGTGTCCAGGACTGACAGACGTATGAATTCATCCCTCCCATTGCGGTGCAAGGCGATGGATTTTAAGGAAATGAACGAGAGCAGGTTCTGGGAAAGAAAAAAGGTATAAAAGTTTGATAGGAATCTGTGCGGTCAGAGTGTCCAGGACTGACAGACGTATGAATTCATCCCTCCCATTGCGGTGCAAGGCGATGGATTTTAAGGAAATGAACGAGAGCAGGTTCTGGGAAAGAAAAAAGGTATAAAAGTTTGATAGGAATCTGTGCGGTCAGTGTGTCCAAGACTGACAGACGTATGAATTCATCCCTCCCATTGCGGTGCAAGGCGATGGATTTTAAGGAAATGAACGAGAGCAGGTTCTGGGAAAGAAAAAAGGTATAAAAGTTTGATAGGAATCTGTGCGGTCAGAGTGTCCAGGACTGACAGACGTATGAATTCATCCCTCCCATTGCGGTGCAAGGCGATGGATTTTAAGGAAATGAACGAGAGCAGGTTCTGGGAAAGAAAAAAGGTATAAAAGTTTGATAGGAATCTGTGCGGTCAGTGTGTCCAGGACTGACAGACGTATGAATTCATCCCTCCCATTGCGGTGCAAGGCGATGGATTTTAAGGAAATGAACGAGAGCAGGTTCTGGGAAAGAAAAAAGGTATAAAAGTTTGATAGGAATCTGTGCGGTCAGAGTGTCCAGGACTGACAGACGTATGAATTCATCCCTCCCATTGCGGTGCAAGGCGATGGATTTTAAGGAAATGAACGAGAGCAGGTTCTGGGAAAGAAAAAAGGTATAAAAGTTTGATAGGAATCTGTGCGGTCAGTGTGTCCAGGACTGACAGACGTATGAATTCATCCCTCCCATTGCGGTGCAAGGCGATGGATTTTAAGGAAATGAACGAGAGCAGGTTCTGGGAAAGAAAAAAGGTATAAAAGTTTGATAGGAATCTGTGCGGTCAGAGTGTCCAGGACTGACAGACGTATGAATTCATCCCTCCCATTGCGGTGCAAGGCGATGGATTTTAAGGAAATGAACGAGAGCAGGTTCTGGGAAAGAAAAAAGGTATAAAAGTTTGATAGGAATCTGTGCGGTCAGTGTGTCCAAGACTGACAGACGTATGAATTCATCCCTCCCATTGCGGTGCAAGGCGATGGATTTTAAGGAAATGAACGAGAGCAGGTTCTGGGAAAGAAAAAAGGTATAAAAGTTTGATAGGAATCTGTGCGGTCAGAGTGTCCAGGACTGACAGACGTATGAATTCATCCCTCCCATTGCGGTGCAAGGCGATGGATTTTAAGGAAATGAACGAGAGCAGGTTCTGGGAAAGAAAAAAGGTATAAAAGTTTGATAGGAATCTGTGCGGTCAGTGTGTCCAGGACTGACAGACGTATGAATTCATCCCTCCCATTGCGGTGCAAGGCGATGGATTTTAAGGAAATGAACGAGAGCAGGTTCTGGGAAAGAAAAAAGGTATAAAAGTTTGATAGGAATCTGTGCGGTCAGAGTGTCCAGGACTGACAGACGTATGAATTCATCCCTCCCATTGCGGTGCAAGGCGATGGATTTTAAGGAAATGAACGAGAGCAGGTTCTGGGAAAGAAAAAAGGTATAAAAGTTTGATAGGAATCTGTGCGGTCAGAGTGTCCAGGACTGACAGACGTATGAATTCATCCCTCCCATTGCGGTGCAAGGCGATGGATTTTAAGGAAATGAACGAGAGCAGGTTCTGGGAAAGAAAAAAGGTATAAAAGTTTGATAGGAATCTGTGCGGTCAGTGTGTCCAGGACTGACAGACGTATGAATTCATCCCTCCCATTGCGGTGCAAGGCGATGGATTTTAAGGAAATGAACGAGAGCAGGTTCTGGGAAAGAAAAAAGGTATAAAAGTTTGATAGGAATCTGTGCGGTCAGAGTGTCCAGGACTGACAGACGTATGAATTCATCCCTCCCATTGCGGTGCAAGGCGATGGATTTTAAGGAAATGAACGAGAGCAGGTTCTGGGAAAGAAAAAAGGTATAAAAGTTTGATAGGAATCTGTGCGGTCAGTGTGTCCAGGACTGACAGACGTATGAATTCATCCCTCCCATTGCGGTGCAAGGCGATGGATTTTAAGGAAATGAACGAGAGCAGGTTCTGGGAAAGAAAAAAGGTATAAAAGTTTGATAGGAATCTGTGCGGTCAGAGTGTCCAGGACTGACAGACGTATGAATTCATCCCTCCCATTGCGGTGCAAGGCGATGGATTTTAAGGAAATGAACGAGATCAGGTTCTGGGAAAGAAAAAAGGTATAAAAGTTTGATAGGAATCTGTGCGGTCAGTGTGTCCAGGACTGACAGACGTATGAATTCATCCCTCCCATTGCGGTGCAAGGCGATGGATTTTAAGGAAATGAACGAGAGCAGGTTCTGGGAAAGAAAAAAGGTATAAAAGTTTGATAGGAATCTGTGCGGTCAGAGTGTCCAGGACTGACAGACGTATGAATTCATCCCTCCCATTGCGGTGCAAGGCGATGGATTTTAAGGAAATGAACGAGAGCAGGTTCTGGGAAAGAAAAAAGGTATAAAAGTTTGATAGGAATCTGTGCGGTCAGTGTGTCCAAGACTGACAGACGTATGAATTCATCCCTCCCATTGCGGTGCAAGGCGATGGATTTTAAGGAAATGAACGAGAGCAGGTTCTGGGAAAGAAAAAAGGTATAAAAGTTTGATAGGAATCTGTGCGGTCAGAGTGTCCAGGACTGACAGACGTATGAATTCATCCCTCCCATTGCGGTGCAAGGCGATGGATTTTAAGGAAATGAACGAGAGCAGGTTCTGGGAAAGAAAAAAGGTATAAAAGTTTGATAGGAATCTGTGCGGTCAGTGTGTCCAGGACTGACAGACGTATGAATTCATCCCTCCCATTGCGGTGCAAGGCGATGGATTTTAAGGAAATGAACGAGAGCAGGTTCTGGGAAAGAAAAAAGGTATAAAAGTTTGATAGGAATCTGTGCGGTCAGAGTGTCCAGGACTGACAGACGTATGAATTCATCCCTCCCATTGCGGTGCAAGGCGATGGATTTTAAGGAAATGAACGAGAGCAGGTTCTGGGAAAGAAAAAAGGTATAAAAGTTTGATAGGAATCTGTGCGGTCAGAGTGTCCAGGACTGACAGACGTATGAATTCATCCCTCCCATTGCGGTGCAAGGCGATGGATTTTAAGGAAATGAACGAGAGCAGGTTCTGGGAAAGAAAAAAGGTATAAAAGTTTGATAGGAATCTGTGCGGTCAGTGTGTCCAGGACTGACAGACGTATGAATTCATCCCTCCCATTGCGGTGCAAGGCGATGGATTTTAAGGAAATGAACGAGAGCAGGTTCTGGGAAAGAAAAAAGGTATAAAAGTTTGATAGGAATCTGTGCGGTCAGAGTGTCCAGGACTGACAGACGTATGAATTCATCCCTCCCATTGCGGTGCAAGGCTATGGATTTTAAGGAAATTAACGAGAGGAGGTTCCGGGAAGGAAAAAAAGGTATAAAAGGTTGATAGGAATCTGGGGGGTCAGTGTGTCCAGGACTGACAACGTATGAATTCATCCCTCCCATTGCGGTGCAAGGCGATGTATTTTAAGGAAATGAAAGAGAGCAGGTTCTGGGAAAGAAAAAGGTATAAAAGTTTGATAGGAATCTGTGCGGTCAGTGTGTCCAGGACTGACAGACGTATGAATTCATCCCTCCCATTGCGGTGCAAGGCGATGTATTTTAAGGAAATGAAAGAGAGCAGGTTCTGGGAAAGAAAAAGGTATAAAAGTTTGATAGGAATCTGTGCGGTCAGTGTGTCCAGGACTGACAGACGTATGAATTCATCCCTCCCACTGCGGTGCAAGGCGATGGATTTTAAGGAAATGAACGAGAGCAGGTTCCGGGAAGGAAAAATGTATAAAGGGTTGGTAGGAATCTGGGGGTCAGTGTTTCCAGGACTGACAAACGTTTGAATCCATCCCTCCCACTGCGATACAAGTCCGGCTGGCAACGCAGTTGGTGGGCAAACGCTTCAGCCGCCAAGACCGTGACAAATCTCACCCATGAACCCGGGCACCCTTGCTGAGTCAACAAACTTGGCGAACCACTTGGCAGAAGGGTTGGTTATCCAACTAATCTCATTTTAAAATCTGAATATCATTTTGGGAGGCAGGTATGGGAAGGGTTAATGCCCCGCCTTTTTTGAATTTTGGTCATAGTTGGCACTTTATACTCATTAAATGGGGAATTTTCACATACTATGAACACTATGGATGGTTTAATAGTTTACTTTTCTCTTTATGATAATCGTTCTAAAAATATATAATTTTAATTTTTTATTCATAATTATTGATCTCAAACATGATTTAAATTCGCACATCCCTAGGTATTGTTCACATGTGTTTAGTTATGGTTGCATGTCTACGTTTTCTTGCATGCATTGCAATATTTTTTGAATTTGTATGTGTTGTCTTGTGGCTTTTGTCTTATTTTTATTCCGATTAAATTTCTTGACGCGGTGTTAGGTAATTAAATTATGCATATTCATGTATTCACAGCATGACTTCAGACCTATACAATATAATATGTTTACTACTAAAAATGATCAGTTTTCATATATTTGTATTATTTTTATAATTTTTCAAAATTTTCTCTTTTGTAAAAATCTTTTCAATCAAAATTTGATTCGTACAGTATTTATTTATTTTACGTAAAAATAAATAAATTCGTGACGAGCTGACGTTTTTACTGCTAAAGTAGGTATCTACAAAAATTTTCTGCTAACCATAGACATATGAATATTAGTAGACCTGCCCTAAGTGATTAAAAGCGTATTATCCCCACTCCCCATACCGGTTCCATTGAGCCGGCTGGGCTCGCGTTTGGCCTCAAATGAAATTTGAAAACGTGACGTCATCATTCTTGTGCGAACTATGGTCGAGGCATCATCGGTTCATTTTACTAAATAACACGGCAAAATTTTGACTTTTACTATGAAAACTGGTAAAAATAGATGTGAAAAAAGAGAATAAACCCAATTGTCGTATTACATTCCATATATATTCCATGCATATTCACATCGTATAATATGAATCAGTTGTTACTATCACATCGAGAAACGTCTGGACGCGAAACACAAAGCTGGTTGGTTGCTGGGAAGTAAATTATGAACATTTATAAAAGTGTCTTAACTAAATACTCTGAAACTAACTACGACTCTGAAAATAGAAGCTGCCTTACTTTGCCGAATTTGGACTTCGCAAATTTGTTCATAACGTGGCGAGTAATTTGCGCTCCCATGTAAAAATGTCTATTCATTCAAAGCAGATTTTACTTTTAAGAAGTAAATGGTGATATTATAATGCGAGATGCCTATTTACTGTCAGATTGATTTATTGACGAATCACAGTCAGCTTCACTCCCCTCGTTCTTCAACAGTTGATTTTACCCCTCGCCCATATCTTCTCGTCTATTAATTCCTATGTCTGTGCTGCTAACTGTTTTGTTTAATCATATAATATCACAATTCAGAATCGAAACCTTGCTTAAAATGGCTTTAGCCGTATCTGGTAACCAGATCTGCTTGTCCAGGAACTTCCCTCTCTCATCCCCCTACCCTCTCCCTTCTACCTCCCAACATACCCTAATTGGGATGTCATAGTCTCACTGCCTCTGAACAGTTGGCACTCTCCTGCGATGGTGTGATAAAAAAATATATTTTATAACCTAGAGCGTTTGCTTCATCCACATTTATGTATCTTCTCTTTACCATTTTTTTCTGTACTAGGGTGAATATTTTGTTGATTATTTATTGTAATTCTATGTTCTCTCAACAGATGGCGCGTTACAAAAAGACTGAGTTTGTTGACGAGGACGTCAGCAGTGTCAGTTCTATACAACTCAATGAGGGTGTTTCTTCCACCACCACACACATCAGATACCACACGGTGAGTGACAATCTTTATGGGAGCTCCAGCCAAGAGGTGGCTGCTAACTTTCGAATTTGGGCTGCCACTGTTCCGTATTAATAGTGGTAGTTGCAACGAGGATCAAATTGATAGGTATCATGCGTTAAGGCGATGCACTACGTCGTGTAATATTTTAAATTGAGCCGCTATCAATAACAACCCTTACGTAGATGGCGATAAGGTTTAAATTCCCGCTTAACACCATCCGCCTGTTTTGATTTATGCAAGAAAAAAACATGGCCAAAAAGTGCCTTTTATTTTATTTTGGTTCATTTCATTTTATTTTATTTTATTTTGTTCAGGCATAAATATTAATTTTTTTCCATCATTTTATAAATAACTTAATTTGCCACATTAAACAATAAAATCATAATCGAAAATGGGTTCGTAAGTAGGAGATTTTGAACATTAAAGCAGTTTTTATAGGGCTATACATTATTTTTTTCTGGGCTTATAAAAAGACTTATCTAAAAAATACTTGATTATTTCAAAGGCCAGGTTGTATTCTACTCGCAGTATTTAAAAAGCATCTGAAACATTTCTAGGCGACCAAATTTTCAAACCAAAAACACATGATTTTGAATTACTACGTATGGCATCGCCTTAAGAGAAAAGTCTCTGGGAACTCCAGCCCAGAGGCGGCGATACGCAGCATAATGGCAATCTCGATACCATGCGATAAGTAATAAACGCTATGAGAGCTCCAGCCCGCAGGTGACTGCTTACATTCATATATGGGCTTGTGTTTTATCTAATACGATATATTATTTGGTTTGTAGGCCAGATCGATACCACGCGGTTAGTGTCGTGTCAGTGTAGTTTGGAAGATCCAGTCCAGAGGTGGCTGCTAAATTTCCGCGCATACGCTTGTACTTGTGACCGGATAAATCATCACAATGATAATTAATCACATCTTTGAAAAGTTATATAAAGTCATGGAAAGTGATGAAACAAAAACTTTATTAACCGGGTGAAGTAGATTAGGTTAGGTTGGGTTAAAATTTTTTTTTTCATCGTTTCTAATGACTTTATATCACTTTTTAAAAGTGTGTTGAATTGTCACTGTGTTGAGTTGTCATGGAACCGCTTGTACTGTGCCGAGTTTATAAGTAACATGTTGCAAAAGAGTCAAAATACAAAAATCCAATATCAGTTTATTCTATGGTTGGCCATCTCTGCTTGCTCGGTCCGTCGCCCGGCTCGTGTTTGTACAAGCTCCCTGACCAAGGTTTTCTACATACATATAATAAATGCTACAGTTCTGTTTGGCGAACATATCAAATGATACGATTACAGAACCGCGGCGGATGAAGTACGACGAAGAATCATCGCACTTAGTTTTGCAGAATAATGTAATGCTATGAACTCAACATTGGCGTAAAATACAATAGACGAAGAATCTAGTGCAATTGCGTTTATTTTAAAATAGGCCCTTACGATGATTAACCTCCGATAGGATATGGTACCAACAGAGGTAGCTCCACATATTTCTATTGGCGCCCGTACACGGGTCGGTGCGGCACGGGAGTAGTGTTACGTATTTACATGCCCGCAATCCTACTGTACGACGCGTAAGCTTAAGGCGAAGCTTAAGGCGATGCCATACGTAGTAATGCAAAATCATGTGTTTTTGGTTTGAAAATTTGGTCGCCTAGAAATGTTTCAGATGCTTTAATTAAATACTGCGAGTAGAATACATCTTGGCCTTTGAAATAATCGAGTATTTTTTAGAAGTCTTTTTATAAGCCCAGAAAAAAATAATGTAAACGCCTATGAAAACTGCTTTAAAGTTCAAAATCTCCTACATACGAACCAATTTTTGGTTATGAGTTTATTTTATAATGTGGAAAATTAAGTTATTTATAAAATGATCAAAAAAAAAATTAAAATTTATTCCTGAACATCCACAAAATAAAATAAAAGGTACTTTTTGGCCATGTTTTTTTCTTGCATAAATCAAAACAGGCGGATGGTGTTAAGCGGGAATTTAAACCTTATCGCCATCTACGTAAGGGTTGTTATTGATTGCGGCTAAATTTAAAATACTACACGACGTAGTGCATCGCCTTAATGCTAAATCACCATTTTGATTAATCTTTAT
The DNA here is from genome assembly GCA_026573805.1 of Hesperophylax magnus. Taxonomy (NCBI): domain Eukaryota; kingdom Metazoa; phylum Arthropoda; class Insecta; order Trichoptera; family Limnephilidae; genus Hesperophylax; species Hesperophylax magnus. Next base: position 73,933 of record JAIUSX010000004.1, on the reverse strand, counting down.
AACGAATTGGTGTACATTATGAAAACTAAAAAATATGCTTTCGATAAGTTGAAAGTTTTCCTATCGTTTCGCTTTAGTAGAATACAAATAAAAAATAAATTACTCAATAAAAAATATAAATGTAAGCTACTAAAAATTATTTTTTTTCAATTGAAATGTATGAACGCGTAAAGGAAAAAAATACAGTATTATATCTAAGATTATCTGTGACAGTTTCACTTGATTAACTTTTTTGCTTTCTTATAAAATTGTTTACAAAATAAATAACAACCAATTTTGTGCTTGAAATCGAACGTTTGTCAAGCGATTTTAATGCCTATTACTTATAATATAAGGTACATCAAGAATATACACATTTTGGTTTGTAGTTTCCTCTTAAGCAAGACAAATTGCTGTTTCTCGGTAACTCTTCAAAAGTATATCGCTGTCGAAAGCGTTACGCAGATACTATTAACTACTGTAAAAAGTTTTCGAAAATGTGTTTAAATTCGGTGATCGTACATACTTGTTGTCTCTTTCTCGCTAATAACAATAAGTTAGGCGTAGGCATTTAGGTGTTTCTCAGTGACGCTTGGAGAGGACATCGTTGTTGGAAGTGTAAACATCAATACACACAATTATAAGTCTCCATTGTTCGCATCAACCCTATTTGAGCGACCTAAATAAACAGAAATATTACAACGGTCTTGTCAGCAGCAGGACCATTATAATGTCACATTTAATTTTTAATGTGTCCACAAACTTCATTCTATTCGAGTATTAATTTGTTGTTGTCATAATTAAATTAGTTTCTTTTCCTCGCCACGTATTAAGAAATAACCAAAATAAAGGGAAAAAAATTTTAAGTCTAAGAAAAAAAAAATTGTATTTAATAAAAAATGCAAAAAAAACGAATAATGATAAAAATAACAATAAAAAATATTACCAATTCCATCGAGCCAGATTTAAAATACCCAATAATCAATTAATTATACATATAAAAAAAATCAAACAAAATAAAAATTGATTGTAGGAAAGAAATATATTTTAAATAATTGTGTCTTGTAAAAACAGAATAATGATAAAAATACATTTTAATAAGTTGTGTCTTGTTAAAACTAGTAAAAAAAAGAATAATTATAAAAATATATATTTTAAAAAGTTGTGTCTTGTTAAAACTAGTAAAAAAAGAATAATGATAAACAATATATTATAAAAAATTGTGTCTTGTAAAAACTAGTAGAAAAAGAATAATGATAAAAAATATTTTTTTTAAAGTTGTGTCTTGTTAAAACTATTAAAAAAAAGAATAATTATAAAAATATTTATTTTAAAAAGTTGTGTCTTGTTAAAACTAGTAAAAAAAGAATAATGATAAACAATATATTATAAAAAGTTGTGTCTTGTAAAAAATACTAAAAAAATGATAAAAAATATAAAAATAACAATAAAAATAAAAATAGCAATAAAAATAACAATAAAAATAAAAATAACAATAAAAATAAAAATAACAATAAAAATAACAATAAAAATAATAATAAAAATAACAATAAAAATAACGATAACAATACAAATATTCCCAATTATTTCGAGCCAGATTTGAAATCAATTATAAAAATAAAAGAGGAAAAAAAAATTAAATAAAAATTGATTGCCAGTATAAAAATAATATAAAAAACTTGTATGTGATAAAAAAATAGTCAAATTATGATAAAACAAAAAAAATCCCAATTCCTTCGAGCCGGATTTGAACCAGCGGCCTATGGATATCTATCTATACAACTTCACATTACAGTCCACCGCTCTACCAACTGAGCTATCGAAGGTGATATGTAGACCGAGATTGCTAATCTACATACATCTATGTACATACAAATGAATGTTTGTTTGTACCGTACGCGTTCATTATTATATCATTCATCCGATTACGATGAAAATTTCATAGTTTTTTCTTATAAGTGCCGCCAGGAGGAAAAGATGAATCACATAATTATATGTGGTAAAATGAGACGTCATTAATAAACGAAGAAAGAGGTGTAAGGAGAATGTATGACTTGGAAGTGAATGGTTGAATAAGTCAAGCACGCCCTTGAAGACATGGCACGATTGAGTGAAACAAATACGTATGACAATACAATAATATTATTTTTAAGCAATAATTAAAAGCCTGAAACACCTGTATAAATTGAAAAAAAATTCCGAGAAAAAATACATGCCGCCGACGGGAATTGAACCCACAGCCTTCTGATTGCCGGTCAAAAAAAAAATCAAATTGGTAAAAATGTTACATTTGAATTTCTGACAAACAACCTACACTTAATGCATGTACTACGTCGTGTAATATTTTAAATTGAGCCGCTATCAATAACAACCCTTACGTGGATGGCGATAAGGTTTAAATTCCCGCTTAACACCATCCGCCTGTTTTGATTTATGCAAGAAAAAAACATGGCCAAAAAGTGCCTTTTATTTTATTTTGTGGATCTTCAGGCATAGATATTTAATTTTTTTCCAATAATTTTATAAATAACTTAATTTGCCACATTATACAATAAAAACATAACCGAAAATGGGTTCGTAAGTAGGAGATTTTGAACTTTAAAGCAGTTTTCATAGGCCTTATACATTATTTTTTTCTGGGCTTATAAAAAGACTTATCTAAAAAAATCTCGATTATTTCAAAGGCCAAGATGTATTCTACTCGCAGTATTTAATTAAAGCATCTGAAACATTTCTAGGCGACCAAATTTTCAAACCAAAAACACATGATTTTGCATTACTACGTATGGCATCGCCTTAAATAGTTTAATTTGGTTTTTTAAATGTCCTATTGTATATTATCAAGGCATGGTGCAGGTGCAATGTACTAAAAGTTAACAGGAAACGGCCTGTAATCCCGTTTCTCACTCAGGAGTGGCGCTTGGTGCTGGTAGGCTGCGGTCACCAACGTGTTGGCGGAGGCCATTAGCCGCATCCTGGCTCCAGTGACCCGGTGTCTCATCAGGCCGGCAAATCCATTCAGTCCTAGTTCCGTGAACATTGTCGACGCGCTGCTGTATCTTCGGTATCCAAATATTATTCTACAGGCGTCATTATATTGAATTCGGAGTCGTTCCATCGAGCAAGTTCGGTAGTGACACCATGTCTCAGACGTATACAGGCCAGTACAGAATGCGTTGAACAGTATTTTTTAACGGTATTGCTGCATTTAAAAAATCTGTGGGCAATCATATTAGACACTATGCTTAGGCTTCTCCTTTGTCGATCGATATCGCCATCGTCCGATAGGTCTTGATTAATAATGTCCTCCAAGTATTTCACGTTCGAACATGTATTTATTATTCTCATTTTTCTTCGTGTGCGACTGATTGTTTTGTTTGGCGGTCTATCCTCTCCGCCTACCCCTTTGGTGAAAAGGCGTGATGGTTATTTAACCAGTTAGGTACCTAGTTCTCGGTATTTTCTTCATCATTAATAACACTTCTCTCTGCACAAGTGTTTGCACGATTGTTTTCCAATTCAATTAGTCCAGTAATGGGTTTTCCGCGCTCGTTTGGCGGGAAAGCGGCGATTGTCTTTTCTTCACAGTTATGCCTTTAATTTATTTTAAAGAAAAATACTCGAAATTTTCTCTACGCATCGAAAACCGGCCGAAATCTTTCTGGCTTGAATTTTCTTGGCTCACTTAGAGTTTTTCTTCGCTAAAATCTACCTTTCAAAGAATTTCAACGCATTTCAGACAAATTAATTTTGTCATTGGAATATGTTTGTGTTCAGACGCCGGGGATATTAGAGCAATTTGAAAACACTTTGAAGCGAAAGGAAATGAGTATAATATGGAAGTATATAGGAAGATTTCATGATCTTTGTGGTGGATCGGTTAAGATCAGAAGATAAGATGATATTCCGAAGGTCGCGGGTTCGAATCGCGTCTTGCACATTAATTTTTACTAGCAAATAAAAACCCCCTGCCGCGGTTTGAAAACTTCGACGGTTCTTTTTGAAAATAACAGATGGCGCCACTTCTGTTTACAATATACCTAAACTGGTGACAGATTACGTTATAAGTTCAAAGCGGTTTATATAACTCCTTATTGCTCGTCATACAATCGCATAAAGACCTGTCACACCTAAAAAGATAATGTGTTATAAGTGCTGTGATCTGCTAGCCAGGCTATATTTGAAAATTATGCGACACCCTCTTCTACCTATGGCAGGAGAAGGAGTCAGAACAATTTACGGATCGCCGTAATTACGCGGCCATCTGTCAAAGTGACATATCCCATACAAAGAAATGATATTCCGCGGCAGTTCCCCAATTGGTCTAACCCCTCTCTCCTGAGAAAGATGATAGCGTAATGTGTCACTCCAACATATTATAATACGTAACATATAATATAGCGTGATGTGTCAAAGGCTTTAATATAATAATACTATCAGATTTTTATTTATGACGTGTTTTAATTATCATATTATACCTAAACCACACGGTGTCCGGAAACTAGTACGCAGTACAAGCACGTGTTGGACCTGCTAAAGAACACTACATTCCCGGGATAATTTATTTGTTTACACATTGCAGAAACTGTGATTTATAACATATAATATTAATTCCACGAATGAAAATCTCATAAAACCAGTATATTATAAGTCGTAATAATAAACATACAAGTAATTATATAAAAAGAAACAGCATTCATGTAAATATGTGTAATACTATTAGCTTCATCCACACTCCGAGAGGCATACAAAACGTGGATTATTAGTGTTGAAATGAAGCGAAAAAATTGATTCCGCTACCGAAGTTACCGAATTCGCTCTACGCGCGTCACTTATCGCGTTCCAGTAATGGAACACATTTCCAACGAGATGATGGTAGATAGTAGTAGGAACGCAAACTATATTTGTATGGCTCTTTGCATTTTACACGGTGCTCTTTTTTCATCCAGTTTCGATATGGGACGTTTTTTCATAATGTATTCGGGATGAAAAATAGATCGTGTTCTATTTTGGTATCTATTTTCGTACAGGTTAAGATGGCGGACCTTGTTTTTTCGTCTGTTGTCTGCAATCCTTGTTTTACGTCACAATATCATTGCGAAATGTTGTGTGTTTTTTCATTTTATATATAAAATATTGATTAAAAGATGTATTGTGAATTTTTTCCTGTATTTTTTAATGATTTGTTGACGGCAACGCCAAAGGTAAATTACATTGATGCTTTCGTGTGATCTGTGGTTATTCTCGGGGTGTTTGCAGGTATTTTTTAATGATTTAGTAGCTTCTTCTCTAATAGCAACATCTTTATGGATGTATGAAAATAATAATAGTTAAAAAACGTACTATATATACGCCACATAAAAAAAACATACAAACTCCGATGGTAAACACAAGCTTTGGACAATAACACAGCCAGGCAATAAAAGCATTCAACAATATTTCACTCGATACAAAACATGAGGGAAACAAACATTACAGATGCAAAATTAAAAGATGGTTTAAAGAACAAAAAAGGCAATATTACAAACATTTTATAACGTCATTCTACAGGGTGTCCGGGGGTAAGTGCACTAACTTCGGGAGGTGATTCTACATGATGGTAGTAGTAAAAATATGAATAACTTTTTTCGAAATCCGGTTAAAAGCGGGACTTCAGGATGTTTCCTGATAAACTTTAAGTAAATTGCTAATATATCGGAAAACGTGTTCACGCACCTGGATTTGCCTTGATAATGGGGAGTTATAAATTGTTTTTTTTTATGATAAAGCTAAATAAACACAACAAAATTCGTTGAAATTTTTTTTTAGATCTCGACAACAGCGCAACCTATCGGGTTCAAAAATATCATATGTTTCAAGCTGGGCGGTTTCGGAGATTAGCGTGTATGAACACAGTGACACGTGATTTTTATATATTAAGATAACTAACTAACTAAAACTAACTAACCATCACGCCGTTTCCCCGCAGTGGTAGGCAGAGAGGATGGACCGCCAAACAACTCGGTCTTGGCACACACTCCTTGCCTCATTCACATTCATACATCGTCTCATACATACTCTTCTATTTTTCTGACTCTTGACATGGCCCGACTGAAGTATCTGATTTACTTGGTCGTGCCATGTCTTCCTCGGGCGTCCCCGACTTCTGCTACCATATTAAGATAGGTTATACAAAAACACAAGCGTATTCGAATGCAACGTTGTGTCAAAATATCAATGCTATTTTTAACAAACGAACTTTAACATTTTTATTTATATAGAAATGTCTTACAATGAATATTATATATAATATATTTTACAAATACAGGGTTTTTCAATAAGAGGTGTTATTTTGATATTCAATCGTAAAAGATCAATGGTTTCGTTGTTTGTGTGGCACGTAGCGCCGTCTTGTTGAAAGTAAATGTTGTCCAGATCAATACCATCCAATTCCGGCCATAAAAAAATCATTAATCATCTCTCGATAGCGCAATCCATTCACCGTAACTGTTGCTCCAGCCTCATTTTCGAAAAAGTAAGGTCCATTGACTCCGCCGGACCATAAACCGCACCAAACAGTCACACGTTGAGGATAGAGAGGCTTTTTAACAATAACTCTTGGGTTTTCCGAGCCCCAGATGCGACAATTTTGCTTGTTGACGAAGCCACCGAGGTGGAAATGGGCCTCATCACTCAAGATGATTTGCATTTGATTCACTCAGTGAATTTTAATAATTTCAATGCGTTGTTGAAGCGTGTATCGTTCCATTTTTATTAATGGCGTAGTTTCTACTTGTCAAATGTCAAAAAATTACAGCTTCAAAAGTAACATCTACTGAAATAGCGGGCTATTCAAATTAACACCTCTTATTGGAAAACCCTGTAGTATAATATTATAATGTATTTTATTATATTTGTGTGGTTACCCTAAGGTAGTTTTAACTCTATAAAATAATAATATTAGTAATCTTCTTAGTGAAAAATCATAGCTATGCAATTATTATATTATTGTTTCTTTTTGTAGTGGTGTTTGAGCTTGGAAATATTCGTTAAACTCGAATCGATCCAACCAATTCAAAAGATTCGAGTTATTTATGTTTTTAAATTAATCTTTGTAAACTGGAATCGATCCAACCGATTCAAAAGATTGGAGTATTTATGTTTTAAATTTATTCTTCGTAAAACTCGAATCGATCCAACCGATTCCAAGGATTCCAGTTAGTTATGTTTGAAAATTAATCTTCGCACAATTTCAATCGTTCTAATCGATCCACAGAATTCTAATTGTTTATATTTTTAAATTAACTCGTGAAAATCGAACCAATCTATCCGATTCAAAAGATTATAGTTATTTATGCTTTAAAATGAATCTTCGGATAACTCGCCTCGATCCCACCGATTCAAAAGATTCGAGTTATTTATGTTTTTAATAACTTAATAATTAATCTCTGTAAACTGGAATCGATCCAACCGATTTAAAAGATTCGAGTATTTATGTTTTAAAAATTATTCTTCGTAAAACTCGAATCGATCCAACCGATTCAAAGGGTTCGAGTCTTTTATGTTTTAATGTAAATTCGTGATGGATACAGTCTAACATTTAATAGTAGAATTGTTTACACGGTTTTAAATGGCAACACCAAGATGTCTCATAGAAATATATGAATGCTCGGAGGAAAATGAGTATTGCCAGTTTCTAAAAATATGTATTTTTTTAAATCGTGTGTTTTCGATTTGTTTTTTAAAAAAAAAATTGTTGGTTGGGTAGGTAAAATCAATTAAAAAAACGTATAAAACTGTCTTAATTTTTTTAAATTACCGTACCTTGATTTTTTTAAATATTTTTGAAAAATCGAAGAGATGGCTTTTAAGATAGCGGCTTTTCCCCGGGTTCCCATTAAAAAAAATTAACTAAAAAACGCGACACGTTTTAAAACCAAGCACCGAATTCTACTCTAAAATCTACGAGTTATGTTTGAATCGATTCATTTTGAGTATTCGAACTTCACTATTCGAGTAGAATGCACAAATTACACAGTATCTGCAGTTTAATTAGCTGTTAAGTGGACTCAGTTATTACTGTGTAGTTACGACATCTGCAGTAATGTGACCATCAAACGAAGATCATTGCTATGTTAATTCGACGTAAGCGACCTTGTACGTAGGTACTGTCAATCTAGTAATGACAGTAGTTGCTATCACTGAATTATTAGATCAGTGGATACGTGCTATGGGCGTGTCCGTGTGCCCGAAGAAAGATCAATTTTTGCTTGAAATGAAATTTATCAAGCATTTAATCCTGTAAACTAATAAACCTGTTAGTATTTATCTGTTTTTATGTATTTATTGTTTTGTAAGTTTTTAGATTCTCACGGCCAAAAGCATTTTTGTTGTTTGTTTTTGGGGTGTTATGCCGTGTTGCGCTAACTCCTTCTTTAGCCGACGTTTCGGACAGCGTTGCAGTGTCCATCATCAGGGCAGATCCGGTAGATCAGAAGACACATCTTCGGATCTACCGGATCTGCCCTGATGATGGACACTGCAACGCTGTCCGAAACGTCGGCTAAAGAAGGAGTTAGCGCAACACGGCATAACACCCCAAAAACAAACAACAAAAATTTATTGTTTTTTTTTTTGTTAATAATTATTCATACTACCCCTCTTGTCATTGTCAGTATGGTCACCCCATGATTGTGACTGCTAAGCCAACACTGGTACTTTGTGATATTTATTTAGTCAATGTTATTTTTGCCAACGTACTGCCAACACGGAGAAAAGTGAGTATTGCTGATTTGTTATAATCCGGTTAAAATCGGGATTGCAGGCCATTCCTTATAAGCTTTTTGTACATTCCTAATATATCGGAACACGCGTTTGCCTTCATAATATGCAATGACGAAATGCGGAAATATTCCGATTTTTATCTCTAGCTTTCACATTTGAAGTAATAATCATGTATTGTTTCATAGTGCTTCCACCCAAACGAAGTAGGTATTGAATTCCGTAAGTCTAAATTTAAAATTTAGGGCGCACAGTTTACACCCGTGCTGTGCAAGCGGGTTCCATACAGAGCATCGGATAATCCTTTTACAAACACGCGTTTCGACATCGTGATTATACATTCGTTTCTCACTAAAAGTTTATTAGGGAACCTATCAATTCATTCGTTAAGTGCCTGCAGTCCCGTTTTTAACCGAATTACGAATAATTTAAAGAGATTCTTAATTAATTATCAATATTTTATATTAGTAAATTTACTCCGTGCAGCTGTAATTTTAATTTTATTTTTTTATTTTTTTTTATTACAAGATAATACATTACAAAATGATAACAAAGTAATAATGTATTATTCCCAGTGAGTTTATAAAACTCATTTCGGGAAAGACAACATTAGATTAAGGACAAGACAAATAAATAAAATACATTAAAATAAATAAACGCAGATGTTATTATGGAGTTACAGAGAAAGATTGTGTTAGTCATTAATGAAACTGCTGAGGAAATAGCTTTTAAGAGCTTTTGCCAATGTTTTTTTGTTCGTTGCCGGAAGTTTTAAATTACTAGGTAATGCGTTATATTGTTTATGTGCAATGTATTGTAAGGAGTTAATTTAAATAGTGTTTATTTTTGTAATAATTTTCTGGGCTTATATTTTCAACATTATATTAAGTTCTCTTATATTTTTTAAATTATTATTTACTATAATTGTAAAGCTTCCCACCTTGACACATGAATTCTCTAGTGAGAAAAGGTAAATTGTAAATTTGCGACAACAGTTTTCAAATCGGCAGGTATAGATTACATTTCTTTTAATTTTCTGTTCAGTGTTTACAACTATCACGTGGATTTAAAAAATAAACAGATTTTCACAATGCCTTGAAAACCACAATATTTATAAATTTAATGCGAAACATTTGAATACCTACCCATTGAAAACGATAACCATTAGGCAGGTACTTTTTTACACCGTTTTGTATAGGGTATGCTGTATGCCAATTAGGCGTAAAAAAACCCTGTATTAATTATGTTGTTTAAATGAACCCCTCAGGCTTCTGGCATATTGACTCTTATATTTCTTAAAGACGCTGCTAATTTAATTACTTTTTTAATTCTTCTGTGGTTAACGTCTGGATTTGAATATAAAGCGTAGTGTTTTGTCTTTCTAACACCGTGTAGTTCATAATTCTAACCATGACGGTAAGGGAGGGACAACGATTTCTATAAGACCATATGAGCTGTTTATAAAGCGGTATGATTGACGCTACGGGTTAAAGCTGTTTGTTCGCAAAACTCAACAATTTAGCCTGAAGGGTGAATAATAATTATTATTAATACATTATTAAAGATAATTGCCTTAAAATAATTAATAATCACATAAAATAAGATTCAATTCAATGTACCTGAGCGTTCAACACGCTCTTCTGTCCTGTTCAGGGTGGATCAATGCAAAACGAACTCTAAACAGAATTCTTGCCTAGACAGACTATGCAATGATTACAAGGTTTAAAGCGATGCACTACGTCGTGTAATATTTTAAATTGAGCCGCTATCAATAACTACCCTTACGTAGATGGCGATAAGGTTTAAATTCCCGCTTAACACCATCCGCCTGTTTTGATTTATGCAAGAAAAAAACATGGCCAAAAAGTGCCTTTTATTTTATTTTTGTGGATGTTCAGGCATAATTATATTTTTTTTTCGATCATTTTATAAATAACTTAATTTGCCAAATTATACAATAAAATCATAACCAAAAATGGGTTCGTAAGTAGGAGATTTTGAACTTTAAAGCAATTTTCATAGGCCTTTATATTATTTTTTTCTGGGCTTATAGAAAGACTTATCTATTATTCTACTCGCAGTATTTAATTAAAGCATCTGAAACATTTCTAGGCGACCAAATTTTCAAACCATAAACACATGATTTTGCATTACTACGTATGGCATCACCTTAAAAGATAGACATATACCATCACAGCCTTTTGTTTAGGCCTTTTAAAATTTGCCACATTATACAATAAAATCATAACCGAGAATGGGTTCGTAAGTAGGAGATTTTGATCTTTAAGGAAGTTTTCATAGGCCTTATACGTTATTTTTTTCTGAGCTTATTAAAAGACTTGTCTAAAAAATACTCGATTATTTCAAAGGCCAAGATGTATTCTACTCGCAGTATTTAATTAAAGCATCTGAAACATTTCTAGGCGACCAAATTTTCAAACCAAAAACACACGATTTTGCATTACTACGTATGGCATCGCCTTACCAAATACAAGAGGTCCATAAAGCAATATTTCTCTGATGGTTTGTGAATAATGTTACGTCTCTATTGTTTATATTTCTATTATGATTTAATTTATATCTACGTACAACCTCTCTCCATGGATATAAATGTATTGGTAAATGTTTTGTTTTGTAAATTTTTCGTTTTATATAAATATTTGATTTCATATTAGGCTTTATCTTTAGGCTTAGAATAATGCTCGGCTTAAAGTAAGGTCAAGTAAGAGTATTTAATGAAAGCATCTGTAATATTACTTAAAACACATAATTTTGCATTATAACAGTTTATAAATCTACAGTTTTCATTTTTTTTTTAAATATTTACATAAATCGTCAACCCTGGCAATGAGAAGAACTATCGTATTAACTTATAATAATATCGTCACCTTAATTAGCAAATCTCATATTTTTTCACAAATCGGTATTTGAATGATATATTTTATAATTTTTTAAAGATATTACAACGAAAATCTACGATAATTCATACAAAAACTGCATACGTATATAAAGTAATTATTTCAAAATGTATTTATTAAAAAGTATATACAGGGTTTTCCAATAAGAGGTGTTATTTTGAATAGCCCGCTATTTCGGTAGATGTTACTTTTGAAGCTGTCATTTTTTGACATTCGACAAGTAGAAACAACGCCATTAATAAAAATGGAACGATACACGCTTCAACAACGCATTGAAATTATTAAAATTCACTTGAGTGAATCAAATACAAATCATCTTGAGTGATGAGGCCCATTTCCACCTCGGTGGCTTCGTCAACAAGCAAAATTGTCACATCTGTGGCTCGGAAAACCCAAGAGTTATTGTTGAAAAGCCTCTCTATCCTCAACGTGTGACTGTTTGGAGCGGCTGTCAATCAGACAAAATGAATTCTGACCAACTAACTAGCGATCACGCCGTTTCTCCGCAGAGGTAGGCAGAGAGGATGGACCGCCAAGCAACTAGGTCTTGGCACACACTCCTTGCTTTATTGACATTCATACATCGTCTCATTCATACTCTTCTGTTAATCCGACTCTTGACATGGCCCGAAATGAGTATATGGTTCACTGATCATGCCTTGACTTCTTCCACAATTCACATTTGCTTCATATATTCTCCTTACACTCATTTTCTTCGTTCATTCGCTTTACATCCATAAACCATTAAAGCGCCCCTTTCTTAATTTTACTCACTACGCTTACATCAGCCTTGCACTCTTTGCGAATTTCCACATTTCTCAAACGATCATATACGGTTTTGCACACATACGCCTCAGGGATCTCTTTTCTACAGCATTCATTATTCTTTCGTCCTTCCTATGCAAGTTCCATGCCTCACTGCCTTGCATTTATTTATTATTTTTCGGGAAATCGACAGTTTAGATTTATTTCATTTTGTACATAGGTATTATATAGCCAAAATAAAACCAATTATGGATTTCATCCTTGTGACTTTACCTCTACTAACTCAGCATAATATGGAAAAAGTTAATTAAATTTGTAAGGAAGAATATGAATTCAAAAATTTCTACAAAACAAAAGATTATATAAAACGAAAAATTACAAAACAAAACATTTATCAATACATTTATAGCCATGGAGAGAGATTGTAGATATAAATCAAATCATAATAGAGATATAAACAATAGAGACATAACATTATTCACAAACCATCAGAGAAATATTCTTTTGTAGACCTCTTGTATTTGGTAATTTTGCAATTGAAAATATCCACCTTGGATAATACGCTATTGTAATTATTGCATAGTCTGTTCAGGCAAGAATTCTGCTTAGAGTTCGTTTTGCATTGATCCACCCTGAACAGGACAGAAGAGCGTGTTGAACGCGCAGGTACATTGAATGGAATCTTGTTTAGCAACTCTGGGCATTGAATATGATTGTTAACTACTTTGTAAAGGAATAGTGCATCCTTATGATGCCTCCGTACACTCAGTGAATCAATTTTAAAGTATTATGGACTGCTAGCTTCGCTTCTTTGCTTAAGGATGCCTGGAGTAAAATACCAATCGCCCGCCGTACACCGGTTGACACTATTCTTGTAATAACTTACTTTTTTTTTTGCAAAATTATGTTTTGTAAATTGTATCATGTCTTATCAGATAATGTATTCATAGTATATTTTTTAAAAATATATCCACCTGTAGTTTTCCCAAAAGGATACTTATTTTTTGACCGGTCGGTGGCTGAGTTGACATCTCGTTTGGGTCCCAGCCAGGTGTTCAATTCCTCGGCTGGCTAAGTCCTCCATCACAACACAAGCAAAATTTTCTGCTTGTCAGGTTATTCGTAACCTAGGAATGTTTGTTTTTCTTTTTAAAAAATAAAATTAATAATAATAATCTCAAATATAAATAGCTCACATCCGTAGGGATCGCTGTAAAAAGACATACGTCATGGTTAAGAATTCGTTGGAATTAATTGAAATGTGAGCCTGGGGCAAACCCCCGTTGTTGAAGTCTTGTGTTGCCTTAATGGGTTTTTCCTACATTTATCAAAAACAAATTACGAATTTACTTATAACTAGCTGTACCACACCACGCGTTTATGAGGCTCAGTCTGTCTGTGCAGAAAGAGAAACAATAGCGCGTGTTGCTTTTACGCCCAACAGATGGCTCTGTTTTTCAAAAAACATGTTTGTCGAACAGATTACACTGGTTTTCAAATAAGCTTATTTTTACCTCTCACAGGTGACATCTATATAATATAGGTATATAAAAACACAAGCATATTCGAATGCAACGTTGTACGAAAATTTCAAGGCAATCAGTGAAGAACTTTCGATTTTGAACAAACGAACATTGAAATTTTTATGTATATACTAGATGTACCCCGCCACGCATTGCTGTGGCTCAGTCTGTCTGTGCAGATAGAGAAACAATAACGGGTGTTGCTTTTAGGTCCAATAGATGGCGCTGTTTAAAAAAAAGATGTTTTTTCCAGTCACAGGTGACATTTATATAATATAGGTATATAAATACAGACGCATATTCGAATGCAATGTTATACGAAAATTTCAAGGCAATCGGTGAAGAACTTTCAGAGATATAAGATTTTGAACAAACTAACATTTACATTTTTATTTTTGTAGACAGATTAAGGTGACGATATTATTATGGTGATGTATACTATGATATTAGTAAATCTCCGTATAAAACAATGAATGTTGAATAATAATGAGTTTATTACCATCAGAATTATTAATAATATTATGCTATTTAAGATTTGCATTGAAGACTCCACTCATTACCAACACGAACATACTTAGTTTTGTGCTTTGTTCGGACGAACACGCCGTTCAGGATCTTCGTATTACTAATTCTTTTACTAGTAATGGCCACGTTTTAGATCATAAGTTGTCTGTACTAATTCAAGGATGGTGACATTTTCGAGAACGGAGCTTCAAACGCCTTGCAGTTGGGTAGATACAAATTTTAATTTTCATGCACTTCGATCGATATATAGGGACCTAAAAAATTCGCGTTATTTACATAAAAAAGTAAATAATTTGTTTTATTTTATTTTGAAAGCAGTCAATTTGTGGTTTGACGTTTTTAAAATAAAACAACAAGGAAGTTGAGTGAAAAATATTTTGACTTATAAAAATATGTTCATGTAGATCAAAAATATCGATTCTAAATATATAAATATATTTCTATATTATTATTCTTAGAATTAGTTAAACATTCTTGAAAAAACATTAAATAGCAATAAACTGAATACGCTCCACAATTGATCGAAAGAATTCTGACGTCACATGTGTCGTGGCTTGTATATCACCGCAATGTCTATGGTGCATCTCTTTCTATTACATGAGAGATGGTCGGTTTAGATGAGAGAGGTGTATAGGCCAAACGTTTATTTGGGCCAAATCACAGCCGGTCGTGGAGTTAAAGCTTCCAAGTAAGTATATCAAATTATTAATTGTGTTCATTTGTACGTTACGATAAATATAATACATTTTTACAGTATAATAATCATTGCGTATCTACCCATCTGACATTTCGCCATAACCACTAGTTTTGTGCAGGTATATTTATTGATTTCGCATGACACGATAATTATTCTCTACTCATTATAATATATATTATAATGTGGTGATGGCTTTTAAATATTTCATCTTTTGTTTACCATATAATAAGGCACTGCTGAAAACCAGCATTCCCGGAGAAACCCCTTTGTCAATAGGATCTTTGTGAAAAAAATAGCTCCCATCTATTGTCAAATATTTATGTAGGTATTTGTTGTTATTATTATATAAAATGGATTTCTAAAGATACATATTCGTATAGTGTTTTATAATAATATGTTGTTTATTGCATCGCTTAGAAGTTTTTATATATATAATCAGTATAATCACATTACATGTGATTACACTTCAGGCCTCCGCGCAGAAAAGTCTCACAGTGAACTGGGCTGTAAACCGTTATTTTACTTTTGGTCTTACGTTTCTGCGCGGCGGTCAACAAATAGCGTCTTCAATACCGTGCGGGCGGGAGAAGCAAATATTCTAACTTAAAATATTAATTTAACTATGAAATCTTAATCAATTTTCTTTTTTTTTTTAATAACATCAATTCTAATAGATGGTTAACATTGTTAAAAAAATTACTGGAATTCCTTATTGAAGAATTAATTTTTTTTCCATACAAAATGTTTAAGCGACGTGGTTCTCACAGTTTGAATGACGTCACACCCACACCCCGCCTCTTACCGCTTGGATTCCGCTCGTTTTGGCGGGCTTAGTAAAATTTAAATTTTGAGAATTAATTTAATTATGAAAACAGACTTAAAAAAAAATACCAGTATTTAAGTTTGAATGCGAACATTGATAAAAAAATAAATAAAAAAATGGACTCAACTTCCTTATTATAACTTTGTTTATAATCACGAATTTATTTAATTTATTACGACCAACCGGTTTTGCTAAACACAAGTGTCATCCAGGTATTAATTAAACTGTTTAATTTGTACTATTATGATGCTAGTAAAAACAAATAGGTCACACTGGCCGAGTGGATTGAGGCGTTTCCCGGTAAATAATATTTGGTAAATGGTATTTAAAGGTATCTACTTGTACCGTAAATTATTAAATAACTAATCATTGAAAAATATTATATTACCTATTAATCTAAACGAAACGCGAAA
The DNA here is from genome assembly GCA_026573805.1 of Hesperophylax magnus. Lineage (NCBI taxonomy): Eukaryota > Metazoa > Arthropoda > Insecta > Trichoptera > Limnephilidae > Hesperophylax > Hesperophylax magnus. The sequence goes on along the minus strand of JAIUSX010000004.1, from coordinate 57,530 downwards.
CAGAAAATAAAAATATAACGGTCTCCACTGGGAATTGAACTAAGGATCTCTTTTCTTACCGGGACAATGTCTTTAACCATACATATGACGTATAATAATTAGGTCGCAGTGGTCGAGTTGTTAAAGACATTGTCCCGGTAAGACAAGAGATCCTGGATTCGATTCCCAGTTTTTTTTTTAATTTATTTTATTTAGGAAAAAGTTGTACATCTAAGCATAAACAGTAATTATTCATATGTTCTAGACCAAGGCTGCCCAACCTTTTTAACAGTTAGGCAAAATTGACGATTTAAAAGTCACTGGCGCACAGTGGGCTGAAAATCGCCTTTCATAGTCATAGAGACTTGAATTTTCAAGGGTATTTTTTTTGGCTAGAAATGGATTCTGCTGATCACTACTATGCTACCATCACAAACAGATTAGAACAGACCATCACAAACAGATTAGAAATCTGTCACGGCTTCCGCCCAGGAACCTCGCCCAGGAGGATAATTTGTTACATATAACTGTTGCTGAGGTTGACGCTATTATTAAGGGTTTGGATCCAAAGAAGGCACCAGGCTTCGACAGACTTAATGGCATAATAGTGAAGAATGTATGGATCTACGCCAAGGAGGAGCTCTTCCAGGTGTTGGACACGTGCATGAGAAGGGGAGTTTTCCCCACAGTATGGAAGAAAGGCGTGCTCCGTGTCATTCCAAAAGGGAATGATAAGCCCCGGACAGATGTCAAGGCGTACCGGCCCATCACCTTGCTGCCTGTATTTGGGAAAATACTCGAAAAACTGATCAGATGCCAACTGCGGAAAACTTTGTCACCACCCAGCGATCGACAATTTGGCTTCGTCCCCGGTATGTCTACGGAGCACGCAATTTCGTATGCGCTTGAATGGGTGAAGGCTTGCCCTAAGAGGTATGTGATTGGGGTCTTCTTAGACATCACTGGTGCTTTCGATCATGCGTGGTGGCCGATGATACTCTCTAAACTAAAATCGCGTAATTGTTCTCCAAGGCTATTCAAGATAACTGCAGATTATTTCAACAACCGTTCTATAATTCTGTCGTACGGGGATGTCACTATTGAACGGGAGGTAAATATGGGTTGTCCCCAGGGTTCGGCTCTTGCTTCAGATTACTGGAACATTTTGTTTGACGACTCCTCCAGGTTGCCCTTGCCTGAGGGATGTATCTCGGTCGATTACGCTGATGACAAATTGTTTTTGGTCTCGGGGAACAGCAGAAAAGAAGTAGAGTGCAAAGCTGAAGAAGGTTTAAGTGCAATTTTAGAATGGGGTAAGAGAAATCGTTTGACCTTCGCTCCCCAAAAGACCATGGGTCTCCTGATGAAGGGCTCCCTCAATAGAGGGAGAAATCCCTGCATCAAAATGGGAGATTCAAACATCAAATTTGCGGAAACCACTAGGTATTTAGGCGTTCTCTTGGATCGATCGTCCTCTTTCTTGGCACATGTCAAGAGTGTATCAAGCAGGGCCCAAGCCCTCTTCTTGAAACTGAGAAGGATCTCAACTGCCGAGTGGGGATTGCGTTCTCCAGCGCTTCGCCTTCTATACAGAGGGGTGTATGTGTCGCAAGTCACCTATGCAGCCTCTGTGTGGGAGCACCGCCTGAATAATGTATTGATCCAGTCGGCACTCAAGAGGGGCCAGCGAATCCCCCTGTTGGCACTCTCTGGTGCCTATAGAACAGTTGCCTCGGACGCTTTGCCAGTTTTGGCCGGCATATTGCCAATTGATTTAGAAATTAGGGAGGTGCTAACAAAGAAGAAGCTTATCAGAGGAAGACCTGCTACTCACCTAGGTGTTAACTTAATACCAGGCGGATCTGTGTCTCTCCCTGCTCTTCTTAGAGAGATGCAAGAAATAACGCTGAGTGAATGGCAAGCGCGATGGGACAGGTCAAATTCGGGAAGATGGACTTACTCATTCTTCCCGTCTGTTAAACTCAGAATGGAAGGGGCATATTTAAACCTGGATCACCATGTGACCCAACTTCTCTCCGGGCATGGGGAATTCAGGGGGAGACTTCACAGTCTCGCCCTGTCCCCCCATCCAAACTGCGCATGTGGCAATACTGACCAGACTGCCGAGCATATTCTGTGGCATTGTGAGATTTTGACGGATGCAAGAGAGGAAATGTTGGAAGGTCTGAACGTCATCACAAGACCGGTATGGAATGCCGATCTCGTTTCGAATAAGGTGAACTTTGAGTGCCTGAGGAAGTTTACAAAGGTTTGGGTAGAGAGATGGCCTGATCTTAGAGTCGCTGATTAGATTAAAATCATTCGGAGTTTCAGGTGCCATGTGTGACTGCTTCTGGTTTCCTCGGTTAATTCTTTTCCTGCTCTCATATTACCTTCGTTATGATATCTGTTTTATATTTCTTTTTTATTTTCATTTTATATTAAGGTTTGCCATCACCTTTGCATTATATATTTGATTTGTTTTTTGTTTTTGCTGTTTTCTTTTTAATTTTATCTGTTAATGCTTTTCTTCTTTCCATAGTATCTGCTATTATTTTAATTATTTCTTTTGTTATGATTGTTTTTATTTCAGCAGGATTCCATGCGAGACTGACCCCTTGAGCGATGGTAGTGATGACATCATCGCTCAATCCGTCATAATGAATTTAATTAATTTAATTTGAGTTTTTAATTAACTTGTCCTTTATCATTTTTTTTTCTTCTTTCTTTTGCTTTACATATCATTAGGAGTGTGTGCAGTAAGCCGGAACTGAACTTTAATCGTCCTGTACCGTCTTCAACCCGTTTTGGGTGTGAAATAGACCTCGTCCCTGCCTAATCAGACGCCTCCCACACCGGACAAGTGTTCACACATAGTCGACTGCGCCTCCCCCATCGCCATGGCGGGCTTGAGGAATGGCCGAACAAGCTCGACAATCTTCCGCCCACCCTCCGAATGCCTGACGCTCACTTAGTCCCTAGGGTCTTCGGGCACTCCCCCAACCTTCCCACATACTTTTTCTTCAGGGCATAATCAGGTAATCCGGCGGAGGGGCGCGGTAGTCGTTCTTTGTGTACGGACAGACCGATCGCCATGCACATTCTCGATGGGACTGCCAGTGGACGGGTGTAATACTCTCCGGTAATATTTATATATGTTTAAATGTAGATTCCTACAATATAAACATGAATGTATATGTGTTTCCTTTCTTTTTTGTTCTTTCTCTACAGATGGCCTAGGCTTTAAGCAGTTATTTCGTCCTGTATTATTTTTAGGCCTATTTTATTTTACTATACCTGTACATATTTTAATATTGTTATTTGTGTTTTTGTGTAATATTGTAGGCATCCTGCAGCCTAACCACTATGCAGGGACATTGGAAGTCTAGATTCATTTTAAAATAAATGTAGAGTCGTTAAACAAAAAAAAAAAAATTAGAGTCCTTGTGAGAGCCCTGAAGGAGTAACCATCTGTTACTTATACCAGGGCGGGTAAGCGGTGGATAACCTCCAGTGATCACTACTATGCTATAAAATTTCGTACGAAGCAATTGCGTGTACAAATGAAGGAGTTATCATTTTTTAAAGAAAAATTTGTATGGCACTGACATTAAAAATGAGGCTATCTCTGGAATCATAAGGTTGGCCATTATATCCTTACACACAGATATACTACTATTTATTTGTATTTTTTTGACATACTTCGTATTGTGGCTCAAATTGCGATTTATTTTTTTTAAATCCTCAAAGTTGAAAAAAACACTTTTTAATGTTGATGATTCATTTTAATGCTTAAATGCGTTTAGGCTTGAAGTGTAATCTTCAATCCACTACGAGCGTGTAGGTATTACAGTACAAGGGAACTACAATTTAAGTGAAAGCACAGTATTTACGTTAGCCTGGGGCCCGTCCAAGTGCGAAATGCCAACTTCCGTTCGAAAATGGGTTCGTAAGTAGGAGATTTCAAACATTAAAGCAGTTTTCATAGGCCTTATACATTATTTTTTTATGGGCTTATAAAAAGACTTATCTAAAAATACACGATTATTTAAAAGGCCAAGATGTATTCTACTCGCAGTATTTAATTAAAGCTTCTGAAACATTTCCAGGCGACCAAATTTTCAAACCAAAAACACATGATTTTGCATTACTACGTATGGCATCGCCGTAATCTCTTTCAGCCAGGATTTTAGTCCTGATTTGCAATCATTCAAATTTTCTATTCGCTTTATATCAGGGGGAAGGATGTTGTGGAGTTTCATCGCAAAATAAATATAATTTCTTTGTTCGAATGTGGTTTTATGACCTGGAATATTATTTCATTGTGATTTGACCTTGTTTGATTGTAGAGGATTCAGTATTTTTGAATAGTTTCAATAGGATATTTTTAGCATATACTCTATTTTCTGTGTCTTGTAAAACATATTCGAAATACTTTTTACAAAGTTTTTTCGGTTCTATTAAAAATATTTGCGACTTCTGCATACTGGTTATGGTAGCTGTGTGTGAGCGGTATAAGGGAGTTTATAAACTAATTGGTATTGACAGTATTGTGGCAGAGAAATATATTTTTAGTTCATGTGACTCCAGAACATGAAATTAAAATATATATATTTTGGTTCAAAAACCGCAAGCTAAGCACGCCTTATGCTTAATAATAATACAACACAGATGCTCGTGCATTACCTTATACACAGTGTTTGGAAACTGGTGGTGCAAGCGGGAAACATGGGAATCTACATCACATTTGAAGTCGGTTTTGTGTGATTTTTTTTTGGTTTTTTAAGTAAATCGAATTGTAAATTTTTTATGGTCAAATTCAAAATGTTCAGTCTCTACTACGGTGCTTAATAATAATATAACACAAAAATAGGTCACACTAGCCGAGTGGACTGAAGCCGGGTCTCTATGCTTCTACGTATGTCAAATACAAAAAACAGCTTCTTTCAAAATTCAAAATTTTCAATCTCTACGGTGTTACTAGTAGAATCATAGAGACCCGGCTTCAGTATGTTTTTAATCGAAATTTTATTTGTCGAAAAAAAAATCAAATCCAAAAAAACCAACTTTTTATGCATCTATTTTTATTAATATTTTTTAGTTTAACTAAGGATTAAATCATCCTTACCAGGGACTAGTTCAAGACCGACATTTATTTCGAATGCTGCTGTAATGTCATCCAATTTCTAAGTAATATATTTAAATCGTATCGACAACGAGTCTATCTGCCGAGTTTCAGCTCGATCGGATGTCGGGAAGTGGGTTAATTTCCGCTTCCAAGATAATTCCCGAAAAAAAAATGAAATTCAAATAAGATGTATTTAAAAAGAGAAAAACAAAGTTTTTTTTTCGTTTTCTATGTAAACGGAGAAAACTCACTTATAAAAAATATTACTAATTTATTAAGAATCTCTTCAAATATTCGTATTCCGGTTAAAAACGCGATTGCAGGCCATTAACGAATAAATTGATAGGTTTCCTAATAAACTTTTAGTAAAATACATGAGCGCAATTACATTGCGAACTCCCCAATACAACCGTTTCACACTATGGGAAACCAATACTTAGGTGATGTCGATATATTTAATATTAACGAATTTTGTGGATTACGTAAAAGACTTATTTAAGCACTATTCCTAAATGGAAGTAATATTTTTGTAAGCCATTCAAATCGCTGTATTTTTTAATTTATGTTCTTTTATTTTTAATATTTCTTTCTCATGTTTCAAAACTGTCATTAAAATTGTACCACCTACATGTAAAAGCCCTCTGGGCGTTAAATAAATGAATAAATAAATAAATAAATAAATAAAATACAAATACATATGTCAAATACGATAACATGTGTTTATCAGCAATACTCATTTTTCTCTTTGTAGATTCAACAGTTTCCCTCTTGTAACACTAGTTTCCGGATACCGTGTATAATATGTAATAATTATTGCTCGCAGCAAACCATGTGATCTGATAATCTCAATATTTACTTTTCTAATCCAGCTTTGGAAGAGAGAAAATAACAAACCAAGTATCGCTTATTCTCTCTGCTATTTAAATATCAGTCTTCCCTTGGATTCGCGTCGGATTACTCTGAAAACAAACTTGGTTTAACTGTCTTTAATTGGTACCAAAACCCCTTTCAACATTTTATAATGTGATTTTATTATCGGTTCTCCCAACTAGATAACCAAATACTTGCGAAAGTGTTAGCTGTTAAAATGTTAAGACTTTAAATCGCTAACTAACTAACTAACATCCCGCCGTTTTTCGCAGGGGTAGGCAGAGAGGACGGACCGCCACACAACTCGGTTTTGGCACACACTCCTTGCCTCATTCAAATTCGTACATACTCCAATTTGTACTCAAACATACTCAAATTGTGTTACGCTGCCCCGGGAACCATTCATTGAATAACCAAAACCTCTGACATAGGTCACTCCGAGTGGTTCGCTACGCTTGGTGACTTCGCAGGGGTGCCCGGGTTCATGGGGTGAGGTAAATTCGGGTCTTGGCGGAGGATGCGTCTGTTAACCAACGCGTGGCAGGCCAGATCGGAAGAGTATGGTTGAGGGAGACCTTTTTACCTCTTCAACAGGACTCTATCGGAACATCGCGTTGCACCGCAGTGGGAGGGGATGGATTCATACATTCGTCACTCCTGGACGTACTGATCCCCAGATTTCTATCCACCCCTCGTACCTTTTTTCTTCCCAAATCTTCCTCTCCTTAAAATAAGCTTCCACACAGCTTCCCCAAAGATTACATAGGCCCCGACGGACATTACTTTCCTCAGGGCCTCCTGTGTGGAGCTAATGTAAATAAAATCGCGTCATTCTCTCTACATGACCAAACCATCTAAGCGTCCTTTCTTAATCTTACTTATTGTGCCTCGCATTTTTTGCAAATCTCTGCATTTCTCTATAAAGCTATTATATTCACAATTAATCTAAAATACAGCGGCTGTGCTTCCCTAAAAGATATTCGTATATCTTCTAGTAGTATCTTTATAGTGGAAGCAGATGTGACTTAAAGTGTGCTAATGTAAACCGTGCTTTGTTTATTTTGTGAAACAGTTTGAAATTGTGATATACTCGTAAATATCTGTTATTAATGCTGGATGTAAAAAAGGTGTTCGAAGATGTCACATCCTCGTCATTTGTTCGAGTCAACTTCTTCTAGGTCGAATCTCTTTGACAATGTCATCACCCCCAAAACAGCAGAGGACATGGTGCCAAAGAAGGTGAATTCTTTTAAATTTCACTCTTTCTTTATAGAAATATAGTGAAAAATATTATCTCTTAATATATATATATATATCCACTGACTAGTCCATAATTAATTGTAGTCCGTGCAGAGCCGGGTGTAGGTGAGTAGGTCCTGTAGCGGCGTGGTGAAGAAAGAGCGGGACGGGACGCGGGGGAACTGGGGATCGGTTGGCGGCCGCTTCAGTACGCAGCAAGCAGTCGCAGCGCTCGCTAGTTGGTCACTCGTAAAACTGCTAATTAAAGACTGACTAAGTACTTCTCGATGCGCCTCATTATACTCGTATAGCCACCCGGGTGCATTCGATAACATTTCATAACTATAGGTAGGAACGCTGAACACTCGCATTTGTATTTAGCGCGTTCTCACTACAATGCGTTTTGCATTGGCGAGCGTTCCAGAAAATTCTCTTAGCATCGCTACACCTTTTATAATAATAATATATGTCTTTATTTTAAGAAAGTTTGCACATTACAACTATAAATGCATATTATGATGTATATGTACACTGATTTGTAACTTTTTATTTTAAGGTAATAAAATTAACAGAAAACAATATCTCTAATACAAAACCCCTATACATTGACGCCTCCACCGGTACGCCTGTTTTTAGATCTACCAATTAGATGCGCTACTGCGTACTAAAATCTCGTCTAAACTTGATCCACTACATAGAGGTATTATATTTAGATAAGACATGAAACAAAAAAATAGGTTCCGATTTTTTACCTCCAACTGACCTCTAACTGACCTCCAACTGTCTTACAAAACTGCCGAATCTGGTCTGGTGGAAAATTTTCAACGAGATATTAGGACGCACTAGCACCTCGAATTGTAGCTCGTATACCGGATTAGGTAGTTTTACTTATAGAGAGTTGGAGGTAAAAAAGCGGAACCTATTTTTTCGCTTTATGTGTCATCTACATATAATAAATCAATATTCTTCTACACCCGTATTAACTACTTCAAATCGGTTCACCGTGTTTATTTTAGGGTCGATGTTTATGAACTTGATTCGTATTTGAAGGATTAAGGAGGCTAATCTCAACTCTCTCTTTAGCTAGTTTACACGTACGGACATGTCCGACCGAGTATTACGTCACATCAGCATTTCTACATGTGTCAATGGTTCTGTCCGGCAGCCATGCATATAAAAATGCTCGTCGCTTGCTTGGACGCATGTTCATAAATATCCGGCGTATTAACGGGGTGACAGATTACGCCATACGCATCAAAAGCGTTTCATATAAGTAACTCAATATCGCTCTCCATACAATCCCATACAGACCTGACAGATGATAACAATTATTCATTTTTTTTTACTTGTACTATCATGTAGAATCACCTCCCGAAGTTTGTGCACTTTACCCCCGGACACCCTGTATAATAATAGGTAGGTACCTATCGCTTGTCTGAATTCTTCACACAATCAGTTCCAATTTTGAAAATGCTACTTTAATTCAAAGCAAATTCGAGTTCTAGAGGTCATTGAACGTGGTTACAGACTACAGATAGGAGATGGAGTCACAACTGTCAAACGAACAAGTCAAACAAGGAATGCTCGTTTCTATGCAGAGGAATATTGTCAAATTAAAAAAAAATGTTTTTTGAGGCGCCAATGTAGATCAATGGGGTGCACTATTAAATATTGTGTATTACGTGAATGTGTTATGTATTGTGTTATTGAGTTGTTAGTTATTTTTTGACAATAGTATTTGTCCGTGATCTGTTCCTGAAATCCAATTTTATATTTGAATATATTTATCTTTTGCAGGGTATTTCAGTGTGGGGCTCCCGCAGCCATCTAGAGAAGTGCCTCCTCGCACTGGTGGCATCCTTGTTCCTCATTGTGGTGGTCCTGACTGTCCTCCTGTCTGCCTCTCCGGGTCTGGCCCCTGACAGCGCCATAGCCACCTGCAGTGAGTAACTATTTATGTAGTCATTACATACGAGATCAATGTGCAATTGATATTGCTGACGTGGATGTTTTCAAATATAATTTATGTTTATTCAGTGCTAAATATATTGTTGTGATTATTCTGGTGAAATAAAACTTCTGTTTCACAATAAGTACACGGTTCCCCCCCCCCCCTTCTCAAATCCCCCCACCCTCAAAACTCCCTCTCAATCCCCCCTCAACCTTCACCTGTATTAGTTTAAAAATTTGATGAACTCCTATGACTCTTGGCATTCCCCAACTCCGTGGAGTTCCACCTGGATTCGGTGAGAAAGAATAGGTCCAAGGAATTGAGTCTATTCGGATGAACTCTGAATCGGATTTGAGTCCTTACTTTAAGACAGTCTCGTATGCCTATTTCAAACTGTGTCACTATTGTATTACCAACTAGTTACATACTCTAGTGCCATCTATGCACCGTGACCGAACCTAATAACTCAAACACCACTCCATTATGCTGTGGAGTTTGTTACAGATTTTTGAATTTTAGAACCACTGAAATTTACTAAATTTACTACATAATTTACTACCCTTGTGGTGATTACAGCACCATTAAGGTGATTTTGCACTAAAAACGGCTCTATAAAAATCACCCAAAAATTATTATTTGCCCATGTTAGTATTTATAAGCCACCTACAGTGAGTATTTTGTTGTGACCTGGAACAATGCGCAATTTGATATTGCTGACTCGGTTGGGTTGCCACACGCAAGCCACCTGCAGTGAGAATACTAGGGCCAGCCGTATGACATTTTTTCAATATTTTTAATCTTTGTCCTGAGCAGTTGACTGAAAATCTTTCATTGTTTCTTGCCTTGTCATTCTGAACTTCAAATTTTGCTCATACAGTACACTGTACCTACTGATAATGTATTTTTTAATACTGTCGAGCCACGGAAACTACTGAATTCTTCAGAAGTCTTCTTCCTATGCAGAGGTTATGCAGTTAATCGACAGCATCGGACCCTTGATTCGGCACAGATGTGTCTCCGGGAAACTGGTGTGGAGGGCTTCTTCTACAATGTGTTCTGTTGTTTGAATATGTCCACATTTACACAATTCAGAATCCTTTTGGCTCAAGGCTTTGTTTAGGCTCTGTTTTGTGCATCTTATACTCTCAGCGACTGTTACTGCACCGGAGCAGTTTAACACTTGGGTCTACAACAACGAACTTGTTTTTGACGTCCAATGTCTGACACTCTTCTACAATGTGCCTGTAAGTGTGAAGGTGTTAATGGTTTTTTTTTATAATTTCAGATGACACCTTCCAGTCAATGTGTCTAACAGACACTTGCGTATACACAGCAAGCGAGATGTCCAGGTCTTTGGACAGGAAGGTGGATCCCTGTGACGACTTCTATGCCTTCGCCTGCGGGGGATGGATCAAGAACAACCCCATTCCGGAGGGAAAGTCCATCTGGGGCATCTTCGAGAAGCTACAGATCCAGAACCAGCTGATTGTCCGGAATGCTTTAGGTTAGTTGAAAGAACATTACTTAAAGGGGGTCATGTTTTGGGACTTTTTTCAGTTTTGGATTTTGTTAACATGAATCCTGTGCAAAATAGAGAAGATAAGGGTTCAGAATCAACTGATTTTCCAAATGTTTTGGGCCAGTTGAGAGAACATTGATTGGAGGGGTATGTAGAGGGACTCTTTTCAGCTTCAGGTTTTGGTTAATACCCCATAATCATATAATAGAAATATAGTGTTATCTATTTTGAGGATTAGGATCAGGATCAGGATGCGGAGGATGGGGTTGGGATAAGTTTGATGTTTTTTTTTTTTTTTACATTAACTCCACATGGGAGGCCTTGAGGAAAATAATTTCACTCAAAGCCCCTGAGATTTCACGCAAAGATGCTGTGTGGGGGGGTCTTTGGGAGGAGAGAAAGGAGTGAACATGAATCTTGAAGAGACCCATGTTGCAAGAGGAAGGAAACACTGAGATTGGCAAATCACTCCACAGCTGAGTCGTTGAACTCAAGAATGAGTCGTAGAATATAATTAGAAATGTATAGTACGATAATAATTCTAACCTCTTATCTACTTACCCTTGTCCTATTCGAGCCGGGATTTTATCACACAGCCTCTGGAGTTGCTTCTTCCAACTTTGCCTGAGGCGACTCACTGGACCTCTTCCTTCTATAGTTGCATGCAGTAGAATTTAGTAAGAGTATCAGGAGTTCTGTGTTAAGTCCATCTCGGATCATCGAGCTTCTTATTCTGCGAGTACGATATTTTTTTATTAAATTGAAGTGCAACCTTTTGATTGCAGAAAAAATCGACCTTGACAAGGTGAAATCCAAAGCGGAACAAAAAGCACGCATCTACTTTGACGCATGTCTCGATGTAAACGAGACCATCGAGACCCTCGGAGGCGCTCCGCTTCAGGACCTTATCAAGAAGGTCGGAGGTTGGAACATATCGGCCAGTGGATTCGTGCTTCACAAGTTTAACCTGCAGAGGACCTTTCAGATCCTACAGAACAGGTAGGAGTCCAGTTTTAATTTGACCGTTTCATTTGTGTGTAAATTTGATTGTACTTTTTGTGCCCGTTTCAAGCTGGTTCGTTGGTTTTAATGGTTCAGTAGTGTGCCAACTGCCACACGCAACGGTTGTGTCCGCCGCGCTGTTCGCGATGCCACCGGCACGTTATTGTTACTGCGCGTGTAGGTAGTGCAGTGAGTGAAGCGGATATTAAATTAAGTGGGCCTCTTTTTTTTTTAACTTGTTTATAAAACATCGACTTTTCTCTACTTTCTATCAATATAATATGCATGCATTATAGACATATAAACCTTCCGTTCTCTAAATGATAGTGAAAAAAAACCTTATCAAAATCCGTTGCGTAGTTTAGAAGAACTAAGCGCACAAGCAGACAGACGCGGGGAGTGACTTTGTTTTATACTATTTAGAGATATATATTTTTTTAATATAAAATATATGGTTTTTAATTAAGAAGGTAGGTTGGTATTTAACCGTTAGTAAGCTAAGCGTCGCAAAAGCGCTGCGATCGTTTGTGTCGAAAATTGCGGCGCAGCGTAGGAGCTCTGCGAGTTTCAGTGTGTTTTTGGTGCTCCGCGGGAGTGGACGTACGCTAACCTCGCGCGTAATTTGTAACGAGAGTGCATTCTTATACATTTAAAAATAACTTTTTTCCATTTTTTTATATTATTTTAAAAAAATAGCTATGTAACATGCTATTATTTCGAACGTTGATTCGATTCCCAGTGATTCTACGGGAGGTGAAACAACAGATACAAATTGTGACGATAGCAGTATTATTACGCATCGAAGAAAAAGATTGAGGATTGAAAGTGAGCCTTCTATCTCTTCTTCATCTTCAGAAACAGAAAAAATACCAAATTTTGCCAAAATTCCTACGAAAAAAGTGTTTTCTAAAGCAACAAATGATCAATTTCAATTTTAAAAAGAAATAAAGTTGATATTTTATGCTTATTTTTTCATATTCATATCAATAAACATTTTTTCTTTATAATGCAAAAAGAATTAATAAAATTGATTGATATTTGTCTAAATTAGAGTGTTTTATTTGACACCATTAGTTTTAGCAATTTACATTTATTTTTGCAAAAATTAGCACTAAAACGGTTAAGAACCTACTTACAAATTTTGATTTTGATTTATTAAAAATTGAAAACATACTTTTTTTGACTGCGAGGACTACTGTTCACAGAACTACTAGTTCATAAATCGGTAGAATTCGAGGCTAGTAGTCCATCTTTCGCTTATAATGATGGTTGCAGGAGTTTTTCAAATATTGTCAGGTTATTCATAACCGGGGATGTTTATCTTTCTATTGAAATTTTTTTTTTTTGTCAATGTTGATAGTATTACAAATATGGAGATCTGGAAAGAATGCAAAGATGAAGAAATTGTAGTGAAAAAGATTGAGAAAGGGACGCTTAGATAACAATTAATATTGCGTTTTCTCATTTTCAGATACAGTATCAATGGATTCTTCAACTGGGCTGTTGGAGAAGACGATCGAAATTCATCAAAGCACGTCATCATTGTAAGTAAAATCAAGTTTTCACCTGTTGACTGTGTTGATGAGAATTCGGAACCGCACCAAAATCACCTTGACGAGTTTTGCTTGAAATCGGAAAAATAAATATAATGTATCTTATTTTTCGATTGCTTCCTGTTTACCAGATAATAATTTATCATAACACTAGCTTCCCCAGAATAGCTAACTTTGTCTAAAAATAAATAAAAAAACAAAAAAAAAAAAAAACTACAGGATTTTCCAATAAGAGGTGTTATTTTGATATTCAATCGTAAAAGATCAATGGTTTCGTTGCTTGTATGGCACGTAGCGCCGTCTTGTTGAAAGTAAACGTTGTCCAGATCAATACCATCCAATTCCGGCCATAAAAAATCATTAATCATCTCTCGACTGCGCAATCCATTCACCGTAGTTGCTTGGTGGTCCATCCTCTCTGCCTACCTCTGCGGAGAAACGGCGTGATCGCTAGTTAGTTGGTCATAATTCATTTTGTCTGATTGACAGCCGCACCAAACAGTCACACGTTGAGGATAGAGAGGCTTTTCAACAATAACTCCCCAGATGCGACAATTTTGCTTGTTGACGAAGCCACCGAGGTGGAAATGGGCCTCATCACTCAAGATGATTTGCATTTGATTCACTCAAGTGAATTTTAATAATTTCAATGCGTTGTTGAAGCGTGTATCGTTTCATTTTTATTAATGGTGTAGTTTCTACTTGTTAAATGTCAAAAAATGACAGCTTCAAAAGTAACATCTACCGAAATAGCGGGCTATTCAAAATAATACCTCTTATTGGAAAACCCTGTATTTTCTACTTATACTATGATGAACTATACATAAGAACATATTTAATTTAGTTTTTTTTTTTTTAAAAGAATGGTCACCGGAGAACTAAACAGAGTTGAAAGGTTAAAAGTAACTTTTCTTTGAAAAACATTTAACTTTTCAAAATGTATTCACAAATTAATTTCTTGCAGGAAATCTCGACGTGCATTTCTTAAAACTATTAATTTAATTTCAGGAATTCCCTAAACTCATTGCGACTATGGCCTAAAATATTCAATTGTGCATTGGTGTTAAAAATGATGCCTACACCTCGGATGGTGGCAATAGACAATGTGCACAAAATTGATTCTTTCTTACATTTCCCTTTGGTAGGTTAAGGTTGGCTTTCGTTATAGAATAAATAGTGACTTGTACGTTTTAATCGTTTTAGGTGGATCAAGGAAGTCTAAACCTCCCGACTCGCGATAATTACTTAAACAAAACTGCACACAAAAAAATCTTGGACGCATATCTCGAATTCATGACAAAGATCTCCGTGCTTCTTGGAGCCAATGAAACTGACGCCAGAACACAGATGCTCGACGTCATAGAGTTTGAGACGGATCTGGCGAACATCACAACCCCTAGCGAGAACAGACGCGACGAGGAGGAGCTGTACCACGCCATGTCGGTGCAAGAACTGCAAGATCTCAGTCCTTTCATCAAGTGGCAGGATTACTTCAACGACGTGTTTAGAATGGTGTCGAGGAAGATCACCACTAAGGAGAGAGTTGTGGTCTATGCCAAAGAGTTCTTGGTGAAGTTAAACACGCTAGTGAATGGTTATGCGGCAACGGAAAAGGGCAACAAGTGAGTTATACTTATTTTTATTCATAGCACAAAGGATAACAAATTATTATAAGCAATAATTAGTCGCCTGAAATATTCATACAATGTAATAATGTGGGTTGGGAATAAGCCTACGTAGCTCAGTGATCCAGAGCACCTGACCGGACATCAGAAGGCGCGGGTTCAATTCCCGTCGGCGGCATTTATTTTTACTCGGTAGATATTTTCAAATTGTATGGATATTTCAGGCGACTAATTATTGCTTATAATAAGTGAGTTATACATTTAATTATTTAAGTGAAAGCTCTATCAAGAAGAACGATTGTTGCCATTTTTGTTGTCTTATCGAGTAATCTTTGTATTTTGAAATTTTATGTTTATAAAAAAATATTTTCTTGTATGTTTTCAGTACACTGAACAACTATCTGATATGGCAAGCAGCCAGATCGGTATCCCCCTACCTCAGTAAGGCCTTTAGAGACGCAGCTAAGGTGCTGCGCAAGGCGGTGTTTGGTTCCGAGGGCGGTGAGGAGTTGTGGCGCTACTGCGTCACCGACACCAACAACGCCATTGGTGGGTACATTGCATATTACTTCCAACTTATTACTTGGTATTGTAAATTATCTGCCTGTACAAAATATAAATAAATACGAATAATAACATACGTACATTCTACATATAGCTTTGTATTAATGATCGACAAACCGGTGGATGCAATCTGTTACACATAAATTGATAATAGTTTGAGTAGTCTGTAGTTAGTAATAACATACATAGAAATGTATATAAATGTAATTTTGCACAAAAATGGCGCTATACAAATCATCCAAATATCATTATTATTATTTAACAGAAACCTGGAAACTTCCAGTGAAAATCATTTTACAATCATAAATTCATTTGTGAGTATAGAACGGAGGTCCCCAAAATTTTTATATTTTGCTTACAATCATAAATTAATTTGTGAGTAAAGAACGGAGGTCCCCAAAATTTTTATATTTTGCTTACAATCATAAATTAATTTGTGAGTATAGAACGGAGGTCCCCAAAATTTTTATATTTTGCTTACAATCATAAATTAATTTGTGAGTATAGAACGGAGGTCTCCAAAATTTTTATATTTTGCTTACAATCATAAATTAATTTGTGAGTATAGAACGGAGGTCTCCAAAATTTTTATATTTTGCTTACAATCATAAATTAATTTGTGAGTATAGAACGGAGTCCCCAAACTTTTTTTTGTTCCGTAGATAAAGTTTAGATAATTTTAATATTGATTTTTCATACTGAAATTTCCCTACATTTCAGAATGGGTTTGTATGTATGAGGTATTCTCGATTGCTCGGTACTGAATTCCTGGTGATTTTCATGTATTTTTAAGTATTTGACATTTCCCCAGAATTTGACCTCTTCGTCAACATTTCAGAATTTCCCTAGACTGTTGTACTTTGGAAGCTTTTCCATATGAAGTCACTCTCGTGGACCCCCATTTACATCTCACGCACCCCCAATTTTTTTTTTCATTGACCTAGACTCCCTGCCGGTAGAAATCGACCCATGGGGGTCGATCTAGACCATTTTGGGAATGACTGTTATAGAATGTTTCGAAAGCACGTCCTATCCTTGTCCCATATTTCTCTTTCTTTCCCCTTTACGTAATTATTAATTTTAAGGCAAAATAAAACTTCTATCTCTAATAATCTTTTAATTTTTTATTGTATAAGAAATGTTTTTTGAATTCACCCTATTTGACCTCACATGTGTTATATTTCATTGTACATATTATAAAATCGGTTTGTTTTTTATAAATAAATAAGTATTTCACCTTATTACTTAGCCTGGGTTTTCACTGCGTCGTTAACTCCGGTCCTCCATCAATACCATAATTGCTTCCGCTGCCGTGGTGGCCAGATGTTGCACAGGTTCACGGAAAGTTCTCACTGCCTCGTAAACTCTGGTCTTTATCAACATTATATGACGATCTCACAGCTGTTGGGCCCATATGATATTTGAATGCGGCGTGGTGCAGACCATGTGTCAACGTCTGTTTCATTAATTCCCTACGGGAATTGCTGAGGTCCACAGGGTGACACCTGAGCCCCTAGACCAGTGGTTCTTAACCTTTTTAGAGGTACCGAACCCCACCAGTTACATATGCGCATTCACCGAACCCCTCCTAGTTTGAAAAATAAAACTAGATTTTTACAAATTCAAAACATGGTATATATTTATAAATAGGTGTACAAAATGAAAAAAAAAACAAAGATCAAAACATTACATTTTAATGGTTAAATCAAAACATGAAACATATAAATTATTATTTATTTTAAATCAGTGTGACTTCTGCTGTTGCCTTTCAGAAACCAATTCAGAAATTCGCGGCTTTACCCCGGCAAGTGCCACTCTCATGTCATTTTCACAACAAAGTCTATTCCTCTTCTTCGTTTTTATATCCAGCATCTTCGAAAAGGATTGCTCGTAAATATATGTGGTAACAAACGGTATAATAATCTTTCTTAGCAATAACACGGTATGTTTCCATTTGTTGACACCAAAACGTTGAGAGTGATGTTGTTCTGAAGAGTTGCTGTTGAACCTGGCTCTGCTGTAATCGCAAGCTCTACCGCTGCTTGATCACCTGCAGCCAATGATGGACAAGCGGGGCGTGTCACCACGAATCATATAAGTCGGAGGGTCTTGACCTCCACTGAACCCCCGAGACTGACTCACCGAACCCCTGGGGTTCGATCGAACCCAGGTTAAGAACCACTGCCCTAGACTGTCTCGCATTACATATTTCCCCCACCATTTGAAAGAAGCTCCTAAACTGTCTCGCACTACATATTCCTCCCACCATTCGAAGAATGAAGAACCTTATTCTTTGGACAGAAGCTCCTTAACTGTCTCGCACTACATATTCCCCCCACCATTCAAAAAGAAGAAGAACCTTATTATTTGGACAGAAGCTCCTAAACTGTCACGTACTACATATTCCTCCCACCATTCGAAAGAAGAAGAACCTTATTCTTTGGACAGAGGCTCCTAAACTGTCTCGCACTACATATTCCCCCCACCATTCGAAAGAAGAAGAACCTTATTTGCTGTACAGAAGCTCCTAAATCCTTTTTATAAAGTTCAGCATGGCCGTATCTCCTGGTTTCACAACATGGTGTTCAACTCCCCAGGTATCCGAGCTTTTTCCCATTACGACAGAACATTGGCACCATAGACGAATGGGTGTTTCGTCATCCTCTTCACATTTCCTAAAGCTATTAATGTTTGCTTTCTACTCCCGACAGTTGCATGTGTCAGGGGGTCTAGCACGGTCAAATCGATAACTTAATAATATTGGATCGGTAGGTTTAACTGAAGACGATAGATAGATAGACTGAAGACTCGTTAGGCGTGTCTATAGCCGAGCCGATATTGACAATGAAATAAATAAAAAATCGTTTTACCGTGGCATCACTGGCTATGGATTGACATTTCTAAAGGTCAAACGGCTATGTCAAAATACAAATAAATTGACAATGTCCAATTGAAATACTCACTTTAATGTACATTGGCTGTTCAAGTGTACTTTTTGACACTAAAAAGAGAGTTTATTGGTTAATGCGGTTGTTATCCATAACTTGTGATATTTGAACAACTTTCTGAATCAACACATTTAATCAATCACATATATGACTTCTTTCAATTCTAAGAGTTTCTTTAGTCTGCCGCCATTCCTTAACCGGTTGTGTGCCTTAAGCGCGTTTACGCGCTCTAGGTAGCCGTGCTCACAAGGCCGGCCATACAAAATGAGCGCGTTAACACGCTGTTCTATATGACGATTTTGCTTGTCAAACTCAAGTAATTTGAAAAATCTAAAATATGGAACCCACGGTGACATCTATTGGGATGATGAAGAAATAATTATAATATAACAGTTCACAGATTATATCGACTTTAGAGTGATCTAAATGAAGCTTCTTTTAAAGCTAAAAAATTTGCGGCCTTTCGGTACATCCAAGCAAAATACCTTCCAATAAGTTAATAAGCCAATAATTCAGCATAATGAATGATATTATTCAAAAAGTTTTGTTTATTAGTATTCAGTGATACCCAAGATGCCGCACGTAATCAGGAGGCTGAATTATATGCTGATCATGCTCTCAAATACCTTAGCGCCGCCTAATAACTATAGATGAGCGGATTTAGTTAATATTTTATTGATATATGGTACCTTGGTGTGGTGTGTGTGAGGTGGCAGTATCTTGTTGACAGTCCTAATAGTTCGCTCTGAGAGTTTCCTCGCTGAAAATATCATTGAAAAGGCGGCTTTGAACCGAGAGAGAGAAATAAGTTTATAAATCTCTGACTTAATGAATAATTTTTCTTCCAGGTTTTGCTGTGGGTGCCATGTTTGTGCGGGAGTCGTTCCACGGAGAGGCAAAGCCGCAGGGAGAGGTGATGATTGAGGGTCTTCGAGAGGCCTTCAAAAAGAACCTTCGGACCCTCAGCTGGATGGACAAGGAGACCAGAGACCAGGCATTACTGAAAGCAGATGCCATAACTGATATGATAGGTAAACCATTCTTCTTCTGACCATATGTATGTAAAACTTGATGTTTACTTCTCACAATTTTATTTATTTGGCACAAAAAGTTGTTGATATCTTTCAATATGTTGATATCTTTCAATATGCATGGTTTATGTTACATATTAGAAATAATAATTTCGGTTGTGTCTCTGTCTGTAACTCCGGTTCAATGAACTCTAGAACTTTTGCTTTCAATTTTAGCTTCATCTTTAAAATTGGAAGTGTACGTTTGGAGAATCCAGGACAAGCTATAAAGTACTTATCAATATGTCATATTTTTAAAGAAAATTATTTTAATTGTCATTTTCCCATTTAGATTATACGCCAAATGAAAAAATTGGTTCTGTTTATAATTTACTTAGCGTTTTATTATTGCTAACGATAGTATGTAGTTACAATAATACAAACTTATTCTATTTTAACACGGGGGATTTTTATTTTTATTTATTTATTTTATTTTATTTTATTTTTTTTATTTATTTATTTTTTTTTATTTTTTTTTAAAGAAAGACAAACATTCCCGGGTTACGAATAACCTGACAATATTTTAAAATCTCCTACTACCACCACAGAAAGCCGAAAATGTTGCTTGTGTTGTGATGGAGGACTTAGCCAGCCGAGGAATTGAACACGCTACGCCTGGGTGGGACCCAAGCGCGATGTCAACTCGGCCACCGACCGGTCGTATGTGTTTCCATTAAAAATTGTTTACAAATTTAAAAAATTACATTTGTAATAAACACATTATCGTTTATTACTATCTTAGTTATAAGCCACTAGTTATAAGTCACTAGCTATTAAACTTGGTCATAAGCCAAAAGGAAAAAGTTTTAAGTCTAAGTGATAGGAATAGATTGAATGCATAAATTAAGTTGTTAAGCGCCCTTAACAAAACTGCGCTATGCAAATAATCCAATCATTATTAATATTTTTTCCGACTTTATGTTCGGGTTAAATCTTCCCCACAGGAAAAACTAAACCCTTCCACACACTTTTTCACAAATGATCATCTAGTTAATCCACATTATGCAAGTACATTATATGTATAAGCATAAAAAATACAAAACAATACAAGAACAACACGTCAACTCACCAGAGATCAAATGGGAAAATAATTCACCGACTCCAGATATTTTCATATCAGTGGGTTCGGCTCGGTAGAACTCCTAACAGGGTCGATAAAACCTACTGATCCCTCAATATAAATATTAAAAAAATCTTTCGTAATCCTACATGTATTTAAAATGACTGATTTTTGCATTTTTATATATAAATTCTTTGACAATACGCCTAAATTTTGAATGAGAGAGCTAGGTATAATGCCAATAGCCGAAATAAAAAAATGGTAATATTTTTATAGTCTGAGAATGCCAAATTCTTTTAATCTCATTTCCTAAATCTGTGTATTTTCTTATTTTTATTATTATTAGTTTACACAAAGGATTGGGTAAAATCTAGGTTTCTCAAAAACTAATGCTATCATTGTTTTCAAAATCGTGTAAAAACAAAATTGACTACACTGCGTTCATGATTGTATTTTGCATATTATTCAGAGTTCATCACTAAGGTAATGTATGTTTTTCCAGGTTTCCCAAACTACATCTTGAACGCACAGGAGTTGGACAAGCAGTACTTTGAGCTGGATGTGAAGCCAAATGAGTACTTCCAGAATAATATAGAGGTCATGGTGTTCACTTTGAGGAAAAATCTGGAAAAACTGGACGAGCCCGTCAACAAGACCAGATGGGGTAAGTTGATGGATTTTTTTTATTACCGTACAATCTCACTAATCCGTCACCCCGAAAGCATTCTTGTATTACCTATAATATTTTTTTTTTTTTTTTTTTTTTTTTTTTTATAAGTAAAAAAAAGATACATGAATTACATTAAACAATATTGAATATAGTACAGTTATTAATTACTTGATATAAGTATTTGATGTACCCCCATAAATAAGCAGGGCTTGTGTGTATGGGGGTGTTGTTATATTGGTTTATATTTGATGTGATTCAGTTCAATTGTTCGGAATACTTTTTAAGGTGGCTTTTGAATTCGTTTATATTTGTATTCATGTTTCTAATTTTTTCTGGTAATGAGTTAAAAAATTTAACTCCGAGATATTGATGTTATATATATCCTAATCATAATTTTCTTTTTGGATTTACATTATTTAAAGTCATACACTCAATCTGTCTCACATACCAAGGGACGAATCCCATTAAAAATAAATTCAAATCGAATCCCTGTACTGTTTTACCGCCTAACATAAAATTTGTTTTTCCTCTTCTAAATACTCTCATTAAAGAACATATATTATAAATACTGGATTTGATAATGGCATTTCCAATTACATGTGTTCCAATTATGTCCTCTGTGTGCGAATTGTATCTAAATTTCTCTAATAAACAATAAACAGTGTTAATCTCAAGTGACTTCCCAGGTAAGTATGGTCCTGTATATTATCTGCCTGTAAAGAATATAAATAAATAATAATATATGTACATTCTAACGCAGCATCACGTTCATTGGTCAAATGCATTGTACATATAGTTTTTGTAAAAGTGATTGATGAACCGGTGGATGCAATCTGATAGTCATAAGTTGTTAATTGTTTGACTAGTCTATATTTAGTAGTAAGATAGATCATTGTAGAAATTTATTATATATTTGTACAGAGCCTTTGAGGTGATTTTTCACAAAAACGGCGCTATATAAATCATCCAAATATTATTAGCTATATAAATCATCCAAATATTATAGATAAGATAGGCGCTATATAAATCATCCAAATATTATAGATCATTGTAGAAATTTATTATATATTTGTACAGAGCCTTTGAGGTGATTTTTCACAAAAACGGCGCTATATAAATCATCCAAATATTATTAATTCATATAGTAATCTGAAAGTATGTTGCCTGTTGTATACAGATGATGCGGTGCTGATTGCTAACAGTATGGAAGATCTGCAGTCTTTCGTGTCTAGGATGAACCTATGTACGAAGAATGAATTAATGATGAATGTAAGTACGTTTAAAATAATGGTGTATGAAAGAGGGAGTATGAAAACAGTGTGCAATATAGCTGTGAATGAGGAATACTTGGGGCAGGTGGATGAGTTTGTGTATTTAGGGAGTATGTTTGCGAAAGATGGGAAGGCTGACAGAGATATTGAAAGAAGGGTAAATGCAGGTAACTCCATTAATGGAGGACTGAATGGAGTTGGCGCTACCAAAAAATTGTCCAAAGAAGCGTAGCTAACAGTCCGCAAAGAGATCGAGGCTGATGTAAGCGTAATGAGTAAGATTAAGAAAGAGACCCTTAGATGGTTTGGGCATGTAGAGCGAATGATCAAAGAAAGGAGTGTAAGGACAATATATGATGCAAATGTGAATGGTAGCAGAAGTCAGGGACACCCGAGGAAGACATGGCACTTTCAAGTGAATCAGATACTTGATTCGGGCTATGTCAAGAGTCAGAATAATAGATCTATGAGAATATGAATGTGAATGAGGCAAGGAGTGTGTGCCAAGACCGAGTTGTTCCGCTCTCTGTCTGCAAGGAAACGGCGTTAGTTTGTTAGTTAATTACCCATATGTTACAAATTAAAACAGGTATTTCGTAAAAACAAACACCGCTATCGATGTTTCGTAAAATTTACTTTCCATTTCTTTTTGGTTTAAAGTTAAGTTGTCATGTTTTTGGTTTTAAGAATACCCGTATTTGTAAAAAGATTAACCGGAATGTCCTAAAACAACGATAATGAACCCTGGTGACTGGTAAAACGGTCAGCTCTAGCAAGATAGACGGCGGTATAGTAACTGAGAGTATAGAGTGAGATAACCCGACCCGTCGGTGTACTAGTCTAGACATGCGGCGGACTACTGAATTTGATATAAGAACACTGACGAATTATAGAGCTTGATTTGTGGTTTCAACTAGTAAGAATAACGGCGGATTATACTATTAAGTAAAACCACAGTGTCTTCCTTGACAGTTTCAATGGAGACCCTGTGTTATAATCGAACCGCAGATTACTGAGAGAGTATTGTAGATAAATTCAAATATTTTTTATAATATGTGTTGCGAAGGTTGAAGATGTGTTTGGTGTTGAAATTAAACTATGTAATATTTTATAATTGGTTTATTCTGTTGCCGGAATAAACTATCCGTGAATAAATTTTAACAATATTTTATATACCATACAAGTAATTAATCACAATAGAAACAGTAAGATTATTTAAGTAATTGCGGCGCCAAATGATTGAGTTATCTTGATTAGCGCGTTAAAATTATGTAAGTATTAGACTGACTGACTACCTTCACGCTGTCGTTTATATAAGGCCCGAATGCATCGAGAATAATCCAGCAAATATGTAGATGGGCAGTACGTACAATGTTTCGCTAGTAAGGCGATTCAAGTTGCACCTAAGAACGTTTCCGAACATTCTAGTTATTACCGCTACAATATGTTGCTGCCCGTTACTCCCAAGATTCTAGCTGTCGCCCAGCAGTACCTGTTGGAATAGCGCTGTAGTTTGTAGTACCGTCCGACTTGACCTCTAGGCAACGGCCAAAGTGTCCAGTAGGTTCTACGACGACCTAGGTATCGTAGCACCTTAGCGCTTGGTAGTGTATACTAAGTAGTACAGTAGCACGTTATAATTTCTTTAAAGTTTTTTTCTTTTCGATTCCAAAAATTTTATTTTTTCAATTAATATTTTCAATTTTGTTTTTAAATTTCAAAGTTTTTGAATAATTCCAAAAATTTCGAAATTTATAAATTTTTTTTTTGAAATTTAAAAAATAACAACATTTCAAAAATTACAAAATTTTTAAATATTAACAATTATGCGACTTTTTATTTTGTTCAGGCATGACCCCCACCACGGTGAACGCTTACTACACTCCCACCAAGAACCAGATAGTGTTTCCCGCTGGCATTCTACAGCTGCCCTTCTACGACGGCAAGAACCCCAAGAGCATCAACTACGGGGCCATGGGTGTAGTCATGGGGCACGAGCTCACGCACGCCTTCGATGACCAGGGCAGGGAGTACGATCGGTGAGGACATTTTTTCCCGCGTCGCTAATTCTAAAATATATTTTTTTACGATTTCTCGGTTGTTTTCTCATCTATCCCTTTAACTTGCAGATTTGGCAACCTGAATCGCTGGTGGAACAATGAAACCATTGAACAGTTCAATCTTCGGACCGCCTGCTTTAAGGATCAGTACTCCAACTTTTCCGAGGAAGGAGTCAAAATCAACGGGAAACAGAGCTTGGGTAAGTTCATCATTTTTGTTCTATGAATTCTTCTTCATGAGAAGGGGGACAGTTGGTGAAGGCCAAAATGGAATGCTGAACTTATTCCGCTAGTCAACGGCATCGGGAGTTACTTGGTTCAGTGCCTCCGGGAAACTGGTGTGGAGGGCATTCTTCTACAATGTGTTTTGTTGTTTGAATATATCCACATTAAACAATTCAGAATCCTTTCTTGTTCGTTTACTAATTTTTTATAATTTATTTCGAAATCCCTGCAAGTAGCTCAATTATAAACTCACAAATATGGGATAAACGATGAAATATAGGTGGATTTGTTGGCCTTAAACCTCACTAATCAGTTTCCATATTAATATGCGGAGGTATGATGTTTTAAATAAGCCCGGCCAAATCCAAAACCGAATGTCCGTTAATCTCCAGTGCTCAAGGCATTTATTTTAGATTTACAGCACATACTAACTAATTAACTATCACGCTGTTTCCTAGCAGGAGTAGGCAGAGAGGACGGACCGCCAAACAACTCGGTCACACCACGCACTTCTTGCCTCATTCACATTCATACATTGTCTCATATATACTCTTCTATTATTCTGCCTATGCCTGACTCAAGTATCTAATTCACTTGATCGTGCCATATCTTTCTATTGCGTCCCCGTGTCATATATTCTCCTTACACTCCTTTCTTCGCTCATTCGCTCTACATGCCCAAACCATCTAAGCGTCCCTTTCTTAATCTTACTCATCACACTTACATCAGCCTTGCATTCTTTGCGGATCTCCACATTTCTCACACTGTTCATATATGGTTTTACTACACATACGTCTAGGGGATCTCATTTCTACAGCATTCAGTCTACTTTCATCCTTTCTTTGCCAATTCCATGCCTCACTTCCATACATCAGGGTAGGTACCAGCACTCATTGTGGACTGCTAGCTTCGTTTTTTTGGACAATTTTTTGTTAGCGCCAACTCCAATCAGTCCTCCATTAATGGAGTTACCTGCATTTACCCTTCTTTCAATATCTCTGTCAGCCTTCCCATCTCTCGTAAACATACTTCCTAAACACACGAAATCATCCACCTGCTCCAAGTATTCCTCATTCACAACTATATTGCACACTATTTTCGTACTCTCTCTTTCAAACTCCATTACTTTAGACTTTATTTAGTCATTGTTACAAGGTGTTTGACCTAAGTGACACCACGTGTTAAGTCTCGAGAATTTTAGTGGTAATAACCTTTCCCGGTTGGTGGCTGGTGGCGTCTCCAACGTGTTTACAAAATGTCATGCGGCTGCGTAAGAACATCTGCGCTTGTATCGCCGAGTATCGGATACTTGCGTATCCCTGTAGAAGAAGGTCTGACAGGACCTTTTATGGATGCATCTGCTACCAGCAAGTATGCAGATTTTTAGAACTGCCTTAATGACTCTGTTGATTGTTTTGTTTTGCTGTTGGTCTAGGAGAGAACATAGCGGACAATGGTGGCTTGAAGTCAGCCTTCCACGCCTATTTGGAATACTCCACTACTGCGGCGAAGAACGACACCTTGCCCGGACTCAATTATTCGCATAGGCAGCTTTTCTTCATTTCGTTCGCACAGGTAACATTAACCTAACCTAACTTTATTTATTTAGAAAATGAGTACCGCGCAATGACTCCCATCTGCTCCCTGCCATCTGGAGCCAGTTGGACTATAGCATCCCCGATTGGGGTATGTTATGAGGGTAAAGGGGTGGAGAAAGTAAGGAATGGGGTAGAGGAAGGCTGGGAAGTAGCCTACATCTTCCCTATCTCCTAGGGTAACGTAGAGAGTGGTCAGGGAGCAGTTGGGATTCTTGTGCGGTATTCACATAAAAAATATTAATTTATCAGTGGTATTGTATGTATCTATAAATGTATTAATGTCATTTTTTCAGGTCTGGTGTTCCGCAATGACGAAGGAGGCAACAGTCGTCATGATGGAGAAAGATGACCACTCCATCGCCAAATACAGAGTCATAGGTTCATTATCGAACCTTCCCGAGTTCTCCAAGGAGTTCAGTTGTCCACTGGGTTCAAAGATGAACCCAGTCAAAAAGTGCGTCGTTTGGTGAACATCTCCAATAAAATGCCCAATTGAATTATAAAGAAATTGAAACAAGAATGAATGTTCCAAAAATTAAAAAATTTCACAAGTCAATGTTTTGGAACAAGAGTGAAAGTTCTAGTATCAGATTGAATCTCGCATTTTTTGAAAATGGAAAAGGATTGAAAAGAGAATGAAAGTTAATTATATTTTTATTTTGAAACTGCTTTAAGTGAGTGTTCCAAACATGTTGTAAAATTGTTCCATATTCAAAATTTGAAACGAGATTGTAAGTTACATAAAATTACATCTGGGATGTTGAAACTAAAATGATGTTATTGAATAGTGATTTGGTGATTGAAATTTTTCTGAGAATTTTGACACGTTTTGGGATCTAAACGGGGTTTGAACGACGGACCGAGTATAGGAAACTGATATTTAATGTGTAACGAAATAGTGTTCAAATTAGCTTATTTTCCTTGTGTACTTATGCAGCTTTGAGCAGCTGAAAATGAATTGATCAAAGTAAGTTTTACAAGTCATTTTATCTAAGAACAATAAAATTATGTATTATTGAAGTTGTTTAGGGATAAACTAAATATATTTCCTTACACATAATAATTCTAACAATTTGTAAATGCTTGAGTTTTGAAGAATTATTGCATTGAAGATTTTTATGAAGTTTTTTTTCTTAGCTGTAAAGTCATTTTTGTTTACGTATAGTATTTTTTGCACTTTATTTGTTTAGTTTTAAATAATTTAGTGAACAAGTTAGTCATTTATTATTGCGATGTATATTATTCATAAGTGATGGGTTTGTGAATTAATTGCCAAGTGGAAAAGTATCCACTCAAGGTGTTCCAAAAACCAAGTGTACACTTTAAGTGTCCATTGATGTTTACACCTAAAGTGTTCACTGAAAGTTTCATAGAATTCCCACTTTATATGTTCATTTGAAGTGTCTACCAAAAGTTTTCACCGAGCTGGTCCGATGAATGTTTACACTGAGAGTGTCCACTAAAGTGTCTTTAAATTTCCACTTCAAGTGCCCATTTGAATTGTCCACCAAAAGTTTTCTCCAAGCTGGTCTATTGAATGTTTACACTGAGAGTGTACACTTAAAGTGTCTTAGAATTTCCACTTCAAATGTCTATTTGGAAGTGTTCACCAAAAGTTTTCACCGATCTAGTTCATTGAATGTTTACACTGAGAGTGTACACTTAAAGTGTCTTAGAATTTCCACTTCAAATGTCTATTTGAAAGTGTTCACCGAGCTGGTCCGTTAAATTTTTACACTGAGAGTGTCTACTAAAGTGTCTTAAAATTTCAACTTCAAGTGCCCATTTGAAATGTACACCAAAAGTTTTCAACGAGCCTGTCCACAAAATTTTTACACTGAGAGTGTGCAATATTGAAACATCACAGAATATGCGCTTATGTCTCCACTAACAGTTTGCACAAAGACTATTCAATCGAAGTTGTCTAAGAGTGTCCAGTTAAAATGTCATCGAATTTACACTTCATAATATGCTGCATTTGAGAAGTACATATTTATGAAAGTGATTTTCACCAAATAATTAGTGAAATGAATGATATACAAGTATATTTGAAGCCAATAATAATTAAGGGTCAGCATTCTAAAATGGCCCCAAATGCCACTTTGTAGACTTCTACTACAAGCAATAATTGATGATTTATCAGTAAATCTCTTAGTTATGATATCATAGGGTTGGGTAAGTTACACATGCGTTTACATACCCTACGTAAGCAGCTCCCACACTTACAATCGACACCAGTTCCGTTCTCAAAAATAGATTTATTTTCTGTCAGGATTTTTTCAAAGATTCTGACAGGATTTTTTTCAGCCTCATATATGAAGCCGGTTGTAACAGGTTAAAATTTAAACTCATAGAATAAATATAAAAAAGTAGAAGTGCTTTCCATATAAATTTGATTGGAAACAAATTTGCCACTGATTTGGTACCTTTTGGTTCTAGACCATTTTGCACGCGGTCTGTCTCTCTTTGTATATCGCCATCTCATTTGAATTTCGTAATCACGGCGAAACGCAGTTTTGTCTGGAAATATATGCCCAAATTGGGATTATATTTGGATCACGAAGCATACACGCGCACTTCTTATGTTATTCTTTATTATATGTTTAACTCTTTGCACGCGACCGTATCAACTGTTGTTACGGCAAAAAGTCTATACTCACACGCGGCTGTATCAACAGTTGATACGGAAACTTTGACGGCCGATATTCTAGCGCTCTTTCGTCATAAATGTATTTCTTGCTCACTTGGACATTCGTAGAACTATCACAATGCTGACATCTACAAGAATTTCTCAAAAATAAAATTGTATTTCATAAAAAAAGATCGATAATCAAGTGCGCCTCTTCGCACCTTTTAGTCCTTTAGTTTACATTTTTGTCAACGGATGGCGTTAGTACTAGTATGTCATTCACAACTTTTCATAACTAAAAATGATAAGTGATCATGGTGTCCCACTTGTGTCTATCACCTAAGTACACACACGCCGAGTAAATGGCCACATGTGACCACATTCAAAAGATACGGTACGTCTTTGTATGAAATTTTATGTTTTTGTTTTTATAAATATCTAAGAGTGTTGACACACGAGGATTTGTTTTCATATTGTGGAGAATAATCTGTTCTGTCTATATAGTCCAGTAAATCATGCCAGAATGCTATAATTTGACATTTAATTGCGTGCATAGGTATTTGAAAATATGTACCGCGTACGGGTATAGATAAAACGGAGCAAATTAACGCGTTCAAAAGGTTAAACTACTGTGATATTTTAAATTCTGTCTGTAATAGGTGTAGTTTGAGAAACAGTTAAAGCATTTTCGAATGTCTAACCTAAAATTCCAATTCATTAAGAATTTAAAAGATTACAGTTTGAGGGTAAACTAGATTAATTGAGGTTTTCTTTGAGCTATTTACGGGCGCAAACAAATGATTCGTCTTAGTATTTTAAAGCTTAACCCCTCCGACTTTTCGCGAACTTGAAGCTAAAATGTCTTTACCGAAATGTCAATTTCACGAAAACTTTGTTTTATTACCGCCTCACAATCAAAGCTCTATAAATGAAACATTACTGAACGGAGCCGAATAGTAAAAACTGTTTTAGAAAGGTTACAAAATAGGCTTTCAAATTGTTGTATCATAAATAAATATTAACATTTGTAAATATTTAAATTTAGAATGGAAACATGAAAAAATTGTAAAAATGACTCACCTGTAATGTTTTATGTAAAAACGATACTAAAATCACGGATAATGTAAAAAAAAACACTTATTTCATCGTACAAATGTACAATAAACAATTCTGTCACTTCACTTTTTGACCATTTCATACAAAATATATTTAAAAAAAAATAATTAAAACTAACGTCGTTTTACGATTTGGCGGGTAAAATTTGCTTCCACTGAGTAGGTCTTTTTACGGGTTTCTATGGATAACTTTGAATAGAGATGTGAAGCTTCATTCAATACGAATATTCTACTTTTTGTTTTAGGGATGTCACTAGAAGAATAACGGAGTTATGACGATTTTTGTGGAAACACACGCGTTGACGTGTAAACACGCTTATTGTACTTGACTGCTATCGTTATTTTATCGTGTATATCTGCTTACGTTGCTGACCGGTTAACTTGCAAAATGTGTTTTTTTGTAAAATAATTAAATTAACGCCATCCATAAACGTATAGATTACATTTATCCTTATGGTAAACTTTATAAGCTTGAAAATGATGCATTCACTGCTCGTTAATAGATGGCACTAATTTAATTATTTTAGGAAAAAACACATTTTGCAAGTTATGCTTTAATTTATTAAGATAAATTATTGGTTGTTTGCGCCTGTACGTAAGAAATATTAATTAATGGTTTGGTGCGTATTAAAACTCAATTCTTACAAGTACAATACAAATACAATATTGTATTTGTATTGGTGATTCAATCCACTGAAAACATTCTTTAATTACCCTTAGAGAAATTACTGACAAATCGTCGGTATTGCTCGTAGCAGCATAAGTCTACACAAAGTACGTGTTGTTTTTACTGCTGACCCTTCCTAAAATCCAGTACCTAATTTTACAACTACTTAAGATAATTTTTTTATTCACGCTTAACCCCTCAGGCCTCTGGCATATTGACCATTATATTTCTTAATGACGCCGTCAGAAGGTTGGAGAATTTGTGTTTATTTCCGCTTTGCAATTAAATCCAAATAAATGGAATATTTCTCATCGTATCCAAAAAATAAAAACTGTTTTTGAAAGGTGATAAAATAAGCTTTCATATTTTTTGTTAAAACTGAACATATAATTTATAATGAATGCAAACATAAAAAAGTTAAAAAATGGCTCACGTTACATTTTTTGGTCTTATTTAAATAAATTATTATTTCAAAATATTAAATAAATTATTTCTTTAATCTTTTTTGCTTGCAAACTTAACAATAAAGTTACAAATCTGTTTTCTAAAGAACCGATAATAAATAAAAACAATATAAATCTCAAGGCTCTGAGAGGAAAAACGGTGAGCTCTGGCATCATGCAATTTGCACAGCTGTTTTTTTAATTTTTTGATCTTGAGGCCCTTTTTTGGTAACTGCTTTCAAAATGGCCTGAATTATACAGGGCGTACCATCACGTAACCGTAAGACTTTAACCAGCGATTCATGTGCATTTTTGGAGTTAAAAATATAATGTTATCTTGCTGTTTGATGATATTTTTTTTATTTCTGATCACACTGCCACACGTCGCAACTGATCACGTGATACGCACTCTGTCACGTTCCAGCAGCACGGTACAGACGAGATGCACTAGGTTACTGTTGTAATTAGATGGCGAAAAAAATCAACCATTTAAAAACAAATATTTTTACTATAATATACCTAAGTTAAAATGTCCTTAAAAACTAAAAAAAAAGTTTGACTGAGGATTGATCCTTTTTAACCAGGAACTGGAGTCGACAACTCGGGTCAATGCCAATCGGGTAGGACCGACATTTATTTCGTATATTAACTGGTGTAATGTCAACCGATTTCAGAGTAATCCGTGTGTGTACGTGATTGCCACCAAAAGTTTTAAGAATGCATTGTCATCGACAACGAGTCTATCTGCCGAGTTTCAGCTGGATCGGATGTATGATATCGGAGAGCAAAGAGATATCTACATTTTTACTCCAAATATGACCAGGAATCTCAGGTTAAAATCTTTAAGATATGTACCTACTGATAAACCCTGTATATATCAATAATTCTTTACATTTCCTATAATTGTTACCAATATATCAATTGTGTGATAAGAAAGTTATAGTCACTAATTAATCAACCATCACACTGTTACCCGTAAGGGTAAGCAGAGATTAATATATAATATATTTAAAATATCTGTATTAGTTTTAAGTATTGTGGAAAAAAAGAATTGGTTAGATATATGTATACAAGTATAAAATGTTTTACACAGTTGAATCAATTTTGTATCCTCTATTTTTCCATTTCCCAACTAGGGTCAATGTGAACTTATTTATCTTTTTATGTAATTTATTTAAAGTAAGACTGTCTTTTTATTTATACCCCAAATTTCAACACTAACCGTATACACTTGTCACCTACATGAATGTATTTATCATTATTTCTTAAAGGTTAACACTCAAAAATAGCCCTAAACGCCACAATGTAAATTTCTAATACGATTCCTCTTCAAATTTAAAAGTTAATATCCCAAGTTCTGATATTATCCGAGTATTGTGAACCAACAGGCTCATGATAAAATAATAACAGGACTTGAATAGAATTTTACCTTTAAAATTTGATGATTTGTTCAAATTCAGTGAAAAAACCCGTCCTTATTGATTTATCTATATTTTCTTGATAGGGTTAGAAAAATGTTTCAAG
This sequence comes from Hesperophylax magnus, assembly GCA_026573805.1. Taxonomy (NCBI): domain Eukaryota; kingdom Metazoa; phylum Arthropoda; class Insecta; order Trichoptera; family Limnephilidae; genus Hesperophylax; species Hesperophylax magnus. The sequence continues at coordinate 24,820 of JAIUSX010000004.1, read as the reverse complement.
CGAACAGAATCTGAAATTATTTAAATTACATGAAAACATACTAAAATATCTGCAATAGTTGCAAGCTTTGAAAACCGGCGAAGGCATTTTAAAAATAAATAATGTTTTATCTAAAATTCCAGATTTTTGTTGAGAAAATACAGATAATATATTTTTTTACATTAACTCCAAACTAAGTAATCTTTGTGGATGCTGTGTAGTGAGTTGTCTCCTTGAGGAATGAATACTGGTCTTGAAGAGACGCATGTTGTAGACGGGAGGAAATGCAGAAGCCGGCAAATGGTTCCACAGCCAAGCTGTCAACGAGTTCTTGAACTCTGGTCGTAGAAATGACCCGTTCTCATGTGAGAAATGTCAACCGTATACTGTCAAATGTTGGGCGCACCTTTTGGCGTGTTTTATGACTATGCACCGGTGCCGAAGGGATTAATGACTCTAGTTCTTCGTGAGCATCTTCCATTGAAATGCCAGTAGAACAAGGACTGCTCTAAAGATCAATTCATTGTCCGTTTTTGCATAGATAATCAATTGCAGTATTGCTTGTATGTATTAGCAATTTACGAAGTGAGTATTTTTGAGAGCTGACCTAGGCTGGAAAAGTGAAAATATTTTATATTCTAACCTAACCTAAATCATTAATTTATAATCATTACACAAAAACAATTATTTTTTTCTAATAATAAAAATATATAATATTTATGCTAATGTTTGCTTAAAAAGCCATTTTAAATATATGTGATCAATATTTTTTATTTTTTGTTTAAAGTTTTTTTAGATGTTTATTATAAAATAGTTTTTAAGAACAAAATATAGTTGTAAGTTTATTAATTGTAATAATTTGTTTGAATTTTATTTTATTCCTATTTTTGTGAGTAAAAAAAGACATTTTTATTAAAGTTTTTAGTTAATTGCTTGAATCTTAATAAATATTTATGTAACTTAATATTATTTGATGACAATCAACACACAAAGCAGATTTTTTTAAAAATGTGAATACCGCGCAATAGTCCCAACTGTACGAAGCCAGTGGGACTACGTCAACCCCAATTGGGGTATGTTGGGTGGCTGAACAAAGTGGAGAAGAGAAATGAGGAAGAGGAACGTTCGGAAGTACCTACCTGGAACATGTTAGGAAAATATGAAAATATATATATATATATAAAAAAATTATTTACCCTTTTTAAATATCTTTTTTTCAATGGATTATGCAGGTACTGAAAAATATTTTGACAAAAAAAAATTGTCTGGGTGTTGTAATTTAAAAAAAAAACTTTAGTAACAAAAGCTACAAAAATGAAGTTTATGTTAACATTATAACTTGCATCACGAAATAGAATAAAAAAAGATCACCATCTGCATCTGTCTGTTTGTGCGCTTAGTTCTTCAAAACTAAGCAACGGATTTTGATAGGGTTTTCACTATCATGTAGAGAATTTCTTCCGGAAGGTTTATATATATAATACATGCATATTATATTTATGGAAAGTAGAGAAAAGTGTATGTTTGAAAGTCGAGCCACCCCGGGGACGGGTACACGGCAGCTAGAATTCGAATAATGTTACAGTTTTTATATTTAGTTAGCACTGATCACTTTTTTCATAGAAGTGTGATTTACACCGATTTGAAAGAAAACTTATTTCGCCAATTAAGGGGCCGTTCAAGTATTACGTAAGCAGTTTTATTACAATTATTTACCCCCTCTTCCCCCTTGTCACCAAAAGTAAGCAAAGCTCTTACCCCCCCCTCCCATGCTTACGTAAAAATTGGTACCTATATGCATTTTTCTGTTAATGTATTCTGTTTTTTAAGCGAGTACCTAAACGTATTAATTATTTGTGGGAATCCCCGAATATGTATTCGGTTTTCAAGGTTGCCAATGTGTAAAAAAAAAAATAACTACTGCTGAGCAGTGCTGACGTAATCACTATCTCGACCCCCCCACCCCCCATGTCATCAAAAATAAGCAAAGCAAAGACCCCCCCGCCCCCCTATAGTGCTTACATAATACTTGAACGGCCCCTAATAAGATGTTTCAACAATAAAATTTAATTATTATTTTTTTGGTAAACTAATGTTTAAGACAAGATTTTTTATGCATAGCACAAAGGGTAACAATTATTTTATAAGCAATAATTATTAGCCTGAAACACTCATCCACATTGAAAAATCTCCTGATAAAAGATACATGACGCCAACGGGACTTGAACCCGTGTCCTTTCGATTTCCGGTCGACAGCTCTGACCACTGAGCTATGGCGGCTTATCTCTTATCCGCGAAATAATTCAATATATACTAGTGTTTCATTCAACAATTACTGCTTATTACTTTTTTTTCACCTGAAAACAACCAACTTGAATTAATAAGTTATTAATATCTTATCTTGATAAGAGATAAGCCGCCATAGCTCAGTGGTCAGAGCTGTCGACCGGAAATCGAAAAGACACGAGTTCAAGTCCCGTTGGCGTCATGTATCTTTTATCAGGAGATTTTTCAATGTGGATGAGTGTTTCAGGCGAATAATTATTGCTTATAAAAATAATACAATTTAATATCATCTTTTTGTTTTTGTTTTGATCCAGTGAGACTATGGCATCTCCAATTGGGGAATGTTGTGAGATTGTAGGTAGTAGGGAGGGTAAGGAGATGGGAAAGGGGAAGGTAGGAAAGTTCCCGGCTATTCAGATGTGATCATCAAACACGGCCAAAGTTATTTCAAGTAATGTTTCAATTTTGAAAGGGGGTCTTACACTAGGGCGATACTGAGAGTATCTTCCTATATATTATTTTAAATGAAATTACACAAATTAATCAAATAAAATTTTGCTGTACGCCTGGATTTGAACCCGCAACGTTCAGATTGCTAGTCGATCCCCTTATCCCTCGAGCACAGACGCCACCAAAATTTGATATGATTTTCATGTTCAAAAGTAGTATTGTGATTTATTTTTGGGGTATTATGCCGCGTTGCGCTACCTCATTCTATAGCCAACGTTCAGGACAGCGTTACAGTATACATCATCATAGCAGGTGTGTGTTTGTTTAGAATGGATGCCGTGTTAATACAATCTACACATCTCTGATGATTGACACTGTAATGGTGCCCGAAACTTTGGCTAAAAAAGAGGAAGCCCAACACGGCATAATCCCCCAAAATTTAATAATGAAAATTCAATCTGTTCTAGAAAGAATGTCGATATTTGAATTGTTTTAATCATTTTTACCTGGAAGTGAGGAAAAATTGAGCTTACTTCGGAAGCACAGAAATGTGTACAAAACACTTCTAGCGGTATCTCTCCACTGATACTCCGGTATTCTTTTTTACAAAAAGCGTTTAAATTATTTTTTTTTCAATAGTATTATTTATTTGACAATAATGTTGCCAGTTGGAAACACACAAATTAACACAGTAATATTATCATTATTACTATTTATTTTTTTTTAAAAAGAAAGACAAACATTCCCGGGTTACGAATAACCTGACAATATTTGTAAATCTCCTACTACCACCACAGTAAGCTGAAAATGTTGCTTGTGTTGTGATGGAGGACTTAGCCAGCCGAGGAATCGAACACACTACGCCTGGGTGGGACCCAAACGCGATGTCAACTCGGCCACCGACCGGCCAATGACGCGGATTATTATCCGCGTCATTCTTATAGCATAGGTTACAACAATACAAACAGACAATATAAATGTTCCTGTCACCTTTTCTTGACATTAGCTCCACACAGGAGGTCTTGAGGAAAATAATGGCCTATGTTATCTTTGGGGATGCTGTGTAAAGGTTCTTTTGATGAAAATAAAGGAGAAGGAAACAGGTACAAGGGGTGGATAGCAATCTGCGGGTCAGTGTGTCTAGAAGTGATTGACGTATAAATTCTTTTCTTCCACCGCGATGAATAGAGTCCTCTTGGAGTGGTTAAAGGGTCTCTATCAACCAGTGTCTTCCGATCAAACCTCACCCCATAAACCCCAGCACCCCTCAAATTCACCAAACATAGCGAATTACTTGAGGTGACATATGTGAGAGGTCCCGGGGCAGCGGTACCCACACCAGCCTGCCAAATTCTCTGCACTTTGCAGTTTTTTTTATGTATAAACCAGAGACTGTGAAATTATGGCATACCGAAACGGGGTATGTGGGTATGATCTGGTCGTCGCCAATTTCTAATAGTATTTTATCTTCCACTCGACCACAGGGCCGTTGATATGTTTGCAAATAAGATTAAATAATAGGTTTTAAGAGGCAAACACCTGAAACAAACAATTCCCAATGCAAGCTGTTAATAACTTATCGAAATATTATTTCAGATATTAATTATTCTTTTTTTAATTTACTATCTTATTTCGTTTTTTTTTACCAACACTTCCTTTTATGTTGTTTTTTCCTTTGTATGTTGATTTTTACTTTATACGCTGAGTCCGAACTCATGGAATAGGCAGAAAGTTGTCTTATCAACATCACATAGAGAACACATAAGTTCTACGATTTGAACATTTAAACTTTTGGAGCCAGGTTTACGCTTCGATGCATTTTAAAAGACAATAAACAGATGATGGAAACCCCGTAGCGATCGATTTTTTAAAATTTAAAAAAAAAATTCCAACTTCTGATTTGATTTACTCGAAAACGATAGCTCAAATCAACAAAAATTATACTTTAAAATCGACTCCAAATGTGATGTAGTTTCAACAGTTTCCTGCTTTTACCGCTAGTTTCCGGACACCATGTATAGACTGAGCCATAGAAAACGTCTTCAAACTTGGTCACAGCTTTAGACATTAAAAATATTGGCAAAAGGTTTTTATTTTATTTAGTAACAATCTATATAAATAAATATGTAAATGTTTGTTTGTTTAAAATCTTAAAGCCTGTGACAGACCGTGCTATATTTTCGTGGCTTGGTCTATTTCAGCGATATGCTGAAATAGCGATGTGCTGCATATGGCGCAATGTTTTGCCTACCTACATCTCCGAAAGCTCGTCACTGATTGGTTTGAAATTTTTGTACCAACACAACATTTTTATATAAAAAAAACATGTTTTTTTTTAAAAACACCACAGTCTGTTGGACAAACTTGCTTTTTTGAAAACAGCTCCATCTGTTGGACGTAAAACCAACACGTGCTATGGTTATCTGCACAGACAGACTGAGCCACAGCAACGCGTGGCGGAATATAGCTAGTTCATAATATAGTAAAAAAATAAACGAACCTGAAAGTAAAAATTATTGATTTATATGAAAATCTTTTTGGTTCTTATAATATCACAAAATTATTGATTTAAAAACTTCTCTGACATATCAATTCATTTTTAGAAATTTCAGTGTCCCTTTTTTATTAACTTTTTTCCAAACTGTATTAATAATTATCTGGTAATGTGTTGCTTCTTGTTTTTTTTGTTGTTACAGAGAGAAATTGTATGTTTATATTTGTGTGTAGATAGCGTAAAAATACAAATAAGTTTGTGTACTTAATTTTAATGACCTGTAATTGAATGTACCAAAAATATATAGTGGAACACTTTTGGAATAACTTATTAAAAATATTATACTTTTGTGGAATAAACATTAATGATTTCATACAAATATTTTCATTTTATTTTAGTTTTTTATTCTTATTTTTTAATGTGATAGGTAATGCTCAGGATTTACAACTGCCAGGAGTCACTGGAAATATGGCATCCCCTTTGGAAGAAGGAAAGAGGAAGGTTGGGAAATGCCAGGCTATTCAGGTCTAGTCATAAAACACTGCTATTGCCATTTCAGGCGACGCAACGTTTCGAAACTGAGAAATATCTTCCATCGCTCTGGAACGTGCCATAATTAAGAAATAACACAAATTACTCGTAGTTGAGAATTTAAACAAATCGAATCTGTAGATTTGTAGTCAAGGATTTTAAACCGTCGACCCCCTTGATTCGTAGTCCAGGATCTTAATCTCGAAGTCGAGGATTGTAAATCAATTCTGAAGTTGGAATTTTTTAGGGCAAATTTGAAAAAAAAATCATTAGCTTGGGAGATAATGGACATTTTTGCTAAACTTTTTGTACTTATTTTTGTCATTATCATATATTCCAGTTCTGTTAATTTTACACATAAAAAATTTCCACTTTGATTGCCAACACTGGCCCGTGGACCGTAGTGTAGACGGGGTCAAGAGAAACTGGTGTGTAAAAGGTGTTATGTTATGTTTTTTGGAGTGTAAAAAATGTTTGTCGAAGGACCTTGAATGTTAGTGTAATTACCACTGCACTTAAGACAATCATATGTTGTATGGATAAGGAAGGACTCACAGTTAGGAAAAGGGGCACTTTTAAAAAAAATATATTTTTTTATATTAACTCCACACAGGAGGCCCTGAAGAAAATAATTTCCCTCAGGGCCTATGTCATCTTTGGGGATGCTGTGTGGAGGGTCTTTTTGTGGAGAGGAAGGAGTGAACATGGGTCTTGAAGAGTCCCATGTTGTAGGAGGGAGGAAACACAGAGGCCGGCAGTTCGTTCCACAGCCGAGCTGTTGAACTTAAGAACGAATCGTAGAAGCGACCCGTTCTCATGTGACAAATGTCAACCGTGTACAAATGTTGGGCGCGCATTTGGCGTGTATCCCGACTACGCACCGGTGCCAAAGGGATCAATGACGCTAGTTCCTCAGAGCATCTTCCATTGTAATACCGATAGAACAAGGACAGCATACCTACCTGACGCCTGTGCTCTAAAGATTGCAGTCCGTTTGTTAAGATTGGGGAATCTATCAAACGGACCGCCCATTTCTGCACAGAGTCAAGGGTTTTTTTCAGGTATTTTGGGGCTCCGGACCAGAGATGGCTGCCAAATTCGACAGTAGGGCGCACTTGCTAATTTTCTTCCTGTTTATCCTCAGTTATCTCATGGCGGTGGCACTGAACACAAAGCGGTTTTGCCCTAGACGGGCGCGGATTTAAAATGTAATAAGATAAGCGAGATAAGATCTAGAGCGGGAGCGCTGTTTACAGTGAGCGATGCGGGTTATTGTAACAGACTGACTGCGCAATGTGCACAGAAAGGTGCGGGAATAGAATGAAGGTAGGAAAAATGAACAACAATATTATCTCAGTACAGTTTAATTGGTTTTATTTTGGCCATATGATACTTATGTTCAAACTGAAATAAATGTAAACTCTCAATTTCAGGAAAATTAACAGTAGTCGCATATATGTACATATGTGTGCATTAATTGAGATGTACGTGCAAATTAATGTATAATGCGTAGTGGCGTAACCAGAAACAATGAGTGTTTTCGGAAACGGCGTGATGGTTAGTTAGTTTCAGTATATAAGTATAACAGGGTAAATATAGTAGTTTTATATAAACCATAACAGCAAAATGATTCTAATACTATGATTTATATTGAATTTATAACAGACCGGAAATTGTTCAATTAAGCTGTAACAACAATTCCGCATTCTTCAGGTGCGTATCGCTCCATTGCTTGTTGCCAACTAATTCTCTATCTGTTTACAACATATGTGTCAAATTATATATCTGCGGTACAAACGGCACAAACAAAGATAAATATAATATAATTTACTTGAAAGATATAGAATAATATGACGAGATTTATAAAAGTGAAGTAAATAAAAAAATTCATTATTAGCAGATAGGATAATAATTATTATACGACAAGACACAGTCTATTTATTGATGTATTCATTCTCGCCTTGAATGCTTTTACATGTATACATCGTTAGATGTAAGATGTTTGGGAGTTCAATAATAAGTGTACAGTACACAAAATAATAAACTTAGTACCAACCATATAAGCAGGAACAATACAAGTTGTCATAAAGAGTTCTGTTGTACAAAGGATTTCAATAGTATTGTATATAATTATATTCTGTCGAAGACTTAAAATACAATTTCTTATTAAATACTCTAAAAATACATACATTAGAAGATAGACGTAAAACAAACGATTTAACGTTCTTATTCAAAATACTTAACTCTAAATTCGACTGTTGTGAACTCCTGCAACTTATAAACATACATACACCCACAGTAACAACACGACGAAATACAATATTCTACAGCAGCACACATAAGCGTAACTACATTGCCCACTCTCCGATACAACGACTTTACACCATGGGAAATCATTACTTGGGTGATGTTGACATATTCAATACCAACTTGGCAAGTTTTGTGGATCATTTAAAACATTTATTTCAACAATACTCCTAAACACATCATGTAAACCTACAAATAGCTGGAATTTTCTGTTTTTGTTTCTTGTGTTTGTATGACTTGTTGCATAGCTTTTATCAAATGTTATTTTATTCTTATTTTTTTTGTTTAAAAGTATCTGTCAAATTAAAATTATACTACCAACCATGTAAAAGCCCCCTGGGCGTTAAATAAATGAATAAATAATAAATAAATAAATATAATCATGAACCTAAAGAACTCTGGATGGAGCTATTCGAGAACAATTTGAAGCTGCAGGGTAAGGGGAAAGATGTATGAAAAATGCCAAAATCTACTAACTTAAATTTTTAAATGATATTTACATTCCTTACAAACACTCCGATAAATCATAATCTGTTATAACTGCATTAACAGCACAAAAGTAAAATTATAATAGCTCATTATGCACCACTTTGCATACAAATCAGTTCAAAAGTTTACAAGATGGCTGCCAGACAATTTCCCCTCATCATAGATTTGGCATCAATGCCATTCATATAAAATAGCACTTATGTTCTGTCCGGGGTATATAAAAACAACAGTTCAACAAAAGTACGTAAGGTCCTATAAAAGCAGTTACAGAATGTGTTGTAAATTTGTTGATATTTATAAAAATAAACACACCGTTTCTTGTACAGCATGATTGTATTTAAAATCTGATTGGAGCAATAAATAGGCGCCTAGCAAAACACGATCCCGCAATCTACACTACTTCTAAGCAATGCAGCTAACCTGAACTCCTGTTTTGCACCTACGAAAACACCCTAATCTTCAATACTTTTAAGCAATGGAGCTGGTCTGAACTCAAGTTTCAAGGCGCAATAAAAAGGCGCCTAGAAAAAATAGCTCCCGCAATCTACACTACTTCTAACCAATGCAGCTAACCTGAACTCGAGTATAAAGGCGCTATCCACTTGCGCCTACCAAAATACGATACCGCAAACTACAATACTCTTTAGCAATGCAACTCGTGTTTAATTTATACAACTTATGATAATACTCCCATCCTAAACACAAGTTATTCTAAATAAGGGAGGTACTGATTAACACCAAGAAACATATTTTTGTATGTATTTATCCTTAGTTAAAAAAATAATTTTCATACAAAAGTGTGTTAACAACATTAGAAAAAAAAATTTAATTGGATGTTACCAAGAAACGATGCAATACCTTACTTTATTCACTAATGATAAAATTGTGCACACTTTACCTTCAAAAAAGAGGAATGTCACTGTCTACGTGAGATTTGAACAAAAGACAATCATCTTTTCACATACTTTGAAGCAAAATTTTGATACTTATTGATGAAATTTTGCACACTATACCTTCAAAAAAAGAGGAATGTCACTGTCTACGAGAGATTTGGACAAAAGACAATGATCTTTTCACATCCTTTGATGCAAAATTTGGATACTTATTGATGAAATTTGGCACACTTTTCCTGAAAAAAAAGAGGAATGTCACTGTCTACGCGAGATTTGGACAAAAGACAATAATCTTTTCACATACTTTGAAGCAAAATTTTGATACTTATTGATGAAATTTTGCACACATTTCCTTCAAAAAAAGAGGAATGTCACTGTCTACATGAGATTTGGAAAAAAGGAAAAACACCTTTTCACATCCTTTGAAGCAAAATTATGATACTTCTGTTGAAATTTTGCACACTTTAGCTTCAAACAAGAGGAATGTCACTGTCTACATGAGATTTGGACAAAAGACGCGCTTTATGGCGCTAATTTGAGACTTGAGTTCGGACTTTAAAATCATTATTTCTGGCTCTATGGTACCAAACGAGCTGAAATTTCGGAATCCCTATCAGAATAATGATTCAAACCGAAATCATTCTAAAAATCTGAAAAAAGGTTTTTTTTTCTGGAAAAATCATCTTATTTATTGCGGTGATTTGAGACTTGGGTTCGGACTTTAAAACACCTTTTTTAAGGCTCTATGGTACCAAACGAGCTGAAATGTCGGATTCCCTATCAGAATAATGGTTCAAACCGAAATCACTTATTATATCTGAAAAATGTTGCATTTCTGGAAAAATCATCTTGTTTATGGCACTAATTTGAAACTAGGGTTTGGACTAAAACCAATTTATTCCGGCTATACCAATCGGGTTTAAATTTAGGAATTGTGATAAGACTCATGGTCCAAAGCGAATTCAGTCATAAAATCTTAATAAAGTTGCATTTCTGGAAAAACCATCATTTTTATGGAGCTATTGTTTAATTTTATGGAGCGTGCATTTCTGGAAAAATCATTTTTGTTATGGCGCTAATTTGAGACTTGGGTTCGGACTTTAGAACCATTTTTTTCTGGCTCTATGGTACCAAACGGGTTGAAATTTAGGAATAGTGATAAGAATCAGGGTCCAAAGCGGATTCAGTTATCAAGTCTCAAAAAAGTTGCATTTCTGGAAAAATCATTTTTTTATGGCGCTAATGTGAGACTTGGGTTCGGACTTTAAAACCATTTTTTTTCTGGCTATATGGTACCAAATAAGCTGAAAAGTGCATTTCTGGAAAAATCATTTTTTAATGGCGCTTATTTGAGAATTGGGTTCCTACTTTAGAACCATTTTTTCTGGCTCTATGATTCAAACCGAAATCAATCTAAAAATCTGAAAAAAGTTGCCTTTCTGGAAAAATCATCTCTTTTATTGCGGTAATTTGAGACTTGGGTTCGGACTATAAAACCCAGTTTTTCTGGCACTATGGTACCAAACGAGTTGAAATTTAGGAATAGTGATGAGAAACATGGTCCAAAGCGAATTCAGTTATCAAATCTCAAAAAAGTTGCATTTTTGGAAAAACCATCTTTTTATGGAGCTAATTTGAGACCTGGGTTTGGACTTAAAAACCCATTTTTTCTGGCTCTATGGTACCAAACGGGTTGAAATTTAGGAATGGTGATAAGAATCATGGTGCAAAGCGAATTCAGTTAACAAATCTCAAAAAGTTGCATTTCTGGAAAAATCATTTTTTTATGGCGCTTATTTGAGACTTGGGTTCGAAATTTAAAATCCATTTTTTTCTGGCTCTATTGTACAAAACGGGCTGAAATTTAGGAATAAAGATAAGAATCATGGTCCAAAGCGAATTCAGTTCTTGGACTTCTTCACACTTGGGTTCGGACATTAAAATCCATTTTTTCTGGCTCTATGGTACCAAAAGGGTTGAAATATAGGAATAGTGATAAGAATCATGGTCCAAAGCGAATTCAGTTATAAAATCTCAAAAAAGTAGCATTTCTGGAAAAATAAATATTTTTATGGCGTTAATTTGAGACTTGGGTTCGGACTTTAAAATTAGTTTTTTCTGGCTCTATGGTACCAAACGGGTTGAAATTTAGGAATGGTGATAAGAATCATGGTCCAAAGCGAATTCACTTATCAAATCTGAAAAAAGTTGCATTTCTGGAAAAATCATTTTTGTTATTGCGGCAATTTGAGACGTGGGTTCGGACTTTAAAACACTTTTTTTCAGGCTCTATGGTACCAAACGAACTGAAATGTCGGAATCCTTATTTGAAAAATGGTTCAAACCGAAATCACTTTTTTTATCTGAAAAAAGTTACCTTTCTGGAAAAATCATTTTTTTTATGGCGCTTATTTGAGAATTGGGTTCGGACTTTAGAACCATTTTTTTCTGGCTCTATTGTACTAAACGGGCTAAAATATAGGAATAATGATAAGAATCATGGTCCAAAGCGAATTCAGTTATTGGACTTCTTCAAACTTGGGTTCGGACATTAAAACCCATTTTTTCTGGCTCTATGGTACCAAACGGGTTGAAATTAAGGAATAGTGATAAGAATCATGGTCGAAAGCGAATTCAGTCATAAAATCTTAATAAAGTTGCATTTCTGGAAAAAACATCTTTAATATTCATTTTTTCTGACTCTATGGTACCAAACGGGTTGAAATTTAGGAATAGTGATAAGAATCATGGTCCAAAGCGAATTCAGTTATCAAATCTGAAAAAAGTTGCATTTCTGGAAAAATCATTTTTGTTATGGCGCTAATTTGAGACTTGGGTTCGGACTTTAAAACCATTTTTTTCTGGCTATATGGTAACAAATGGGCTGAAAGTTGCATTTCTGGAAAAATCATTTTTTATGGCGCTTATTTGAGAATTGGGTTCAGACTTTAGAACCATTTTTTTCTGGCTCTATGATTCAAACCGAAATCAATCTAAAAATCTGAAAAAAGTTGCATTTTTGGAAAAACCATCTTTTTTATGGAGCTAATTTGAGACCTGGGTTCGGACTTAAAAACCCATTTTTTCTGGCTCTATGGTACCAAACGGGTTGAAATTTAGGAATGGTGATAAGAATCATGGTCCAAAGCGAATTCGGTTAACAAATCTCAAAAAAATGCATTTCTGGAAAAATCATTTTTTTTATGGCATTTATTTGAGACTTGGGTTCGGACTTTAAAATCCATTTTTTTCTGGCTCTATGGTATAAACGGCAGTAATTTCGGAATCCCTATCAAAATAATGATTCAAAACGAAATCATTCGAAAAATCTTAAAAAAGTTGCCTTTCTGGAAGAATCATCTTTTTTATTGCGCTTATTTGTGACTTGGCTTCGGACCTTAGAACCATTTTTTTCTGGCTCTATTGTACAAAACGGGCTGAAATTTAGGAATAAAGATAAGAATAATGGTCCAAAGCGAATTCAGTTCTTGGACTTCTTCACAATTGGGTTCGGACATTAAAACCCATTTTTTCTGGCTCTATGGTACCAAACGGGATGAAATTTAGGAATAGTGATAAGAATCATGGTCCAAAGCGAATTCAGTTATCAAATCTCAAAAAAGTAGCATTTCTGGAAAAATAAATGTTTTTATGGCGTTAATTTGAGACTTGGGTTCGGACTTTAAAATTAGTTTTTTGTGGTTCTATGGTACCAAACGGGTTAAAATTTAGGAATGGTGATAAGAATCATGGCCAAAGCGAATTCAGTTAACAAATCTCAAAAAGTTGCATTTCTGGAAAAATCATTTTTTTATGGCGCTTATTTGGACTTGGGTTCGGACTTTTAAACCCATTTTTTCTGGCTCTATGGAACCAAACGGGTTGAAATTTAGAAATGGTGATAAGACCCATGGTCCAAAGCGAATTCAGTCATAAAATCTTAATAAAGTTGCATTTCAGGAAAAACCATCTTTTTTATGGAGCTAATTTGAGACTTGGGTTCGGACTTTTAAACCCATTTTTTCTGGCTCTATCGTACAAAACGGGTTGAAATTTAGAAATGGTGATAAGAATCATGGTCCAAAGCGAATTCAGTTATCAAATCTGAAAAAAGTTGCATTTCGGGAAAAATCATTTTTGTTATGGCGCTAATTTGAGACTTGGGTTTGGACTTTAAAACCATTTTTTTCTGGATATATGGTACCAAATGGGCTGAAATTTTGCAATCCCTATCAGAATAATGATTCCATGCGAAATCATTCTAAAAATCTGAAAAAAGTTGCCTTTCTTGAAAAATCATCTTTTTTATTGCGGCAATTTGAGACTTGGGTTCGGACTATAAAACACTTTTTTTCAGGCTCTATGGTACCAAACGAGCTGGAATGTCGGAATCCCTATCTGAATAATGGTTCAAACCGAAATTACTTTTTATATCTGAAAAAAGTTACCTTTCTGGAAAAATCATATTGTTTATGGCGGTAATTTGAAACTTGGGTTTGGACTTTAAATATATTTTTTTCTGGCTACATGCTACCAATCGGGTTTAAATTTAGGAATTGTGAATGCCTTTCTGGATAAACATCTTGTTTATGGCGGTAATTTGAAACTTAGGTTTGGACTTTAAATCCATTTTTTTCTGGCTTCATGCTACATATCGGGTTTAAATTTAGGAATTGTGATAAAACCCATGCTCCAAAGCGAATTCAGTCATAAAATCTTAATAAAGTTGAATTCCTGGAAAAACCATATTTTTAATGGAGCTGATTTGAGACTTGGGTTCGGACTTAAAAACCCATTTTTTCTGGCTCTTTGGTACCAAACGGGTTGAAATTAAGGAATGGTGATAAGAATTATGGTCCAAAGAAAATTCAGTTATCAAATCTCAAAAAGTTGCATTTCTGGAAAAATCATTTTTTTTTATGGCGCTTATTTGAGAATTGGGTTCCAACTTTAGAACCATTTTTTCCTGGCTCTATGATTCAAACCGAAATCAATCTAAAAATCTGAAAAAGTTGCCTTTCTGGAAAAATCATCTCTTTTATTGCGGTAATTTGAGACTTGGGTTCGGACTATAAAACCCAGTTTTTCTGGAACTATGGTACCAAGCGGGTTGAAATTTAGGAATAGTGATGAGAAACATGTTCCAAAGCGAATTCAGTTATCAAATCTCAAAAAAGTTGCATTTCTGGAAAAATCATCTTTTTTATTGCGCTTATTTGAGACTTGGGTTCAGACTTTAGATCCATTTTTTCTGGCTCTATGGTACCAAAGGGGCTGTAATTATGGAATCCCTATCAGAATAATGATTCAAAACGAAATCATTCTAAAAATCTGAAAAAAGTTGCCTTTCTGGAAAAATCATCTTTTTTACTGTGGCAATTTGAGACGTGGGTTCGGACTTTAAAACACCTTTTTTCAGGCTCTATGGTACCAAACGAGCTGAAATGTCGGAATCCCTATCAGAATAATGGTTCAAACCGAAATCACTTTTTACATCTGAAAAATGTTGCATTTCTGATCATGTTTATTGCGCTTATTCGAAACTTGGGTTTGGACTTTAAAACCAAGTTTTTTCTGGCTAAATGGTACCAATCGGGTTTAAATTTAGAATTTGTGATAGGACTCATGGTTCAAAGCGAATTCAGTCATAAATTCTTAATAAATTCGCATTTTTGGAAAAACAATCTTTTTCATGGAGCTAATTTGAGACTTGGGTTCGGACTTTAAAACCCATTTTTTCTGGCTCTATGGTAACAAACTGGTTGAAATTTAGGAATAGTGATAAGAATCATGGTCGAAAGCGAATTCAGTCATAAAATCTTAATAAAGTTGCATTTCTGGAAAAACCATCTTTTTTATGGAGCTAATTTGAGACTTGGGTTCGGACTTTTAAACCCATTTTTTCTGGCTCTATCGTACAAAACGGGTTGAAATTTAGAAATGGTGATAAGAATCATGGTCCAAAGCGAATTCAGTTATCAAATCTGAAAAAAGTTGCATTTCTGGAAAAATCATTTTTGTTATGGCGCTAATTTGAGACTTGGGTTCGGACTTTAAAACCATTTTTTTCTGGCTATATGGTAACAAATGGGCTGAAAGTTGCATTTCTGGAAAAATCATTTTTTATGGCGCTTATTTGAGAATTGGGTTCAGACTTTAGAACCATTTTTTTCTGGCTCTATGATTCAAACCGAAATCAATCTAAAAATCTGAAAAAAGTTGCATTTTTGGAAAAACCATCTTTTTTATGGAGCTAATTTGAGACCTGGGTTCGGACTTAAAAACCCATTTTTTCTGGCTTTATGGTACCAAACGGGTTGAAATTTAGGAATGGTGATAAGAATCATGGTCCAAAGCGAATTCGGTTAACAAATCTCAAAAAAATGCATTTCTGGAAAAATCATTTTTTTTATGGCATTTATTTGAGACTTGGGTTCGGACTTTAAAATCCATTTTTTTCTGGCTCTGTGGTATAAACGGCAGTAATTTCGGAATCCCTATCAAAATAATGATTCAAAACGAAATCATTCGAAAAATCTTAAAAAAGTTGCCTTTCTGGAAGAATCATCTTTTTTATTGCGCTTATTTGTGACTTGGCTTCGGACTTTAGAACCATTTTTTTCTGGCTCTATTGTACAAAACGGGCTGAAATTTAGGAATAAAGATAAGAATAATGGTCCAAAGCGAATTCAGTTCTTGGACTTCTTCACAATTGGGTTCGGACATTAAAACCCATTTTTTCTGGCTCTATGGTACCAAACGGGATGAAATTTAGGAATAGTGATAAGAATCATGGTCCAAAGCGAATTCAGTTATCAAATCTCAAAAAAGTAGCATTTCTGGAAAAATAAATGTTTTTATGGCGTTAATTTGAGACTTGGGTTCGGACTTTAAAATTAGTTTTTTGTGGCTCTATGGTACCAAACAGGTTAAAATTTAGGAATGGTGATAAGAATCATGGCCAAAGCGAATTCAGTTAACAAATCTCAAAAAGTTGCATTTCTGGAAAAATCATATTTTTATGGCGCTTTTTTGGACTTGGGTTCGGACTTTTAAACCCATTTTTTCTGGCTCTATGGAACCAAACGGGTTGAAATTTAGAAATGGTGATAAGACCCATGGTCCAAAGCGAATTCAGTCATAAAATCTTAATAAAGTTGCATTTCTGGAAAAACCATCTTTTTTATGGAGCTAATTTGAGACTTAGGTTCGGACTTTTAAACCCATTTTTTCTGGCTCTATCGTACAAAACGGGTTGAAATTTAGAAATGGTGATAAGAATCATGGTCCAAAGCGAATTCAGTTATCAAATCTGAAAAAAGTTGCATTTCGGGAAAAATCATTTTTGTTATGGCGCTAATTTGAGACTTGGGTTTGGACTTTAAAACCATTTTTTTCTGGATATATGGTACCAAATGGGCTGAAATTTTGCAATCCCTATCAGAATAATGATTCCATGCGAAATCATTCTAAAAATCTGAAAAAAGTTGCCTTTCTTGAAAAATCATCTTTTTTATTGCGGCAATTTGAGACTTGGGTTCGGACTATAAAACACTTTTTTTCAGGCTCTATGGTACCAAACGAGCTGGAATGTCGGAATCCCTATCTGAATAATGGTTCAAACCGAAATCACTTTTTATATCTGAAAAAAGTTACCTTTCTGGAAAAATCATATTGTTTATGGCGGTAATTTGAAACTTGGGTTTGGACTTTAAATATATTTTTTTCTGGCTACATGCTACCAATCGGGTTTAAATTTAGGAATTGTGAATGCCTTTCTGGATAAACATCTTGTTTATGGCGGTAATTTGAAACTTAGGTTTGGACTTTAAATCCATTTTTTTCTGGCTTCATGCTACATATCGGGTTTAAATTTAGGAATTGTGATAAAACCCATGCTCCAAAGCGAATTCAGTCATAAAATCTTAATAAAGTTGAATTCCTGGAAAAACCATATTTTTAATGGAGCTGATTTGAGACTTGGGTTCGGACTTAAAAACCCATTTTTTCTGGCTCTTTGGTACCAAACGGGTTGAAATTAAGGAATGGTGATAAGAATTATGGTCCAAAGAAAATTCAGTTATCAAATCTCAAAAAGTTGCATTTCTGGAAAAATCATTTTTTTTATGGCGCTTATTTGAGAATTGGGTTCCAACTTTAGAACCATTTTTTCCTGGCTCTATGATTCAAACCGAAATCAATCTAAAAATCTGAAAAAGTTGCCTTTCTGGAAAAATCATCTCTTTTATTGCGGTAATTTGAGACTTGGGTTCGGACTATAAAACCCAGTTTTTCTGGAACTATGGTACCAAGCGGGTTGAAATTTAGGAATAGTGATGAGAAACATGTTCCAAAGCGAATTCAGTTATCAAATCTCAAAAAAGTTGCATTTCTGGAAAAATCATCTTTTTTATTGCGCTTATTTGAGACTTGGGTTCAGACTTTAGATCCATTTTTTCTGGCTCTATGGTACCAAAGGGGCTGTAATTATGGAATCCCTATCAGAATAATGATTCAAAACGAAATCATTCTAAAAATCTGAAAAAAGTTGCCTTTCTGGAAAAATCATCTTTTTTACTGTGGCAATTTGAGACGTGGGTTCGGACTTTAAAACACTTTTTTTCAGGCTCTATGGTACCAAACGAGCTGAAATGTCGGAATCCCTATCAGAATAATGGTTCAAACCGAAATCACTTTTTATATCTGAAAAATGTTGCATTTCTGATCATGTTTATTGCGCTTATTCGAAACTTGGGTTTGGACTTTAAAACCAAGTTTTTTCTGGCTAAATGGTACCAATCGGGTTTAAATTTAGAATTTGTGATAGGACTCATGGTTCAAAGCGAATTCAGTCATAAAATCTTAATAAATTCGCATTTTTGGAAAAACAATCTTTTTCATGGAGCTAATTTGAGACTTGGGTTCGGACTTTAAAACCCATTTTTTCTGGCTCTATGGTAACAAACGGGTTGAAATTTAGGAATAGTGATAAGAATCATGGTCGAAAGCGAATTCAGTCATAAAATCTTAATAAAGTTGCATTTCTGGAAAAACCATCTTTTTTATGGAGCTAATTTGAGACTTGGGTTCGGACTTTTAAACCCATTTTTTCTGGCTCTATCGTACAAAACGGGTTGAAATTTAGAAATGGTGATAAGAATCATGGTCCAAAGCGAATTCAGTTATCAAATCTGAAAAAAGTTGCATTTCTGGAATAATAATTTTTGTTATGAAGCTAATTTGAGACGTGGGTTCGGACTTTAAAACAATTTTTTTCAGGCTCTATGGTACCAAACGAGCTGAAATGTCGGAATCCTTATTTAAAAAATGGTTCAAACCGATATTACTTTCTTTATCTGAAAAAAGTTACCTTTCTGGAAAAATCCTTTTTTTTATGGCGCTTATTTGAGAATTGGGTTCGGACTTTAGAACCATTTTTTTCTGGCTCTATTGTACTAAACGGGCTGAAATTTAGGAATAATGATAAGAATCATGGTCCAAAGCGAATTCAGTTATTGGACTTCTTCAAACTTGGGTTCAGACATTAAAACCCATTTTTTCAGGCTCTATGGTACCAAACGGGTTGAAATTAAGGAAAAGTGATAAGAATCATGGTCGAAAGCGAATTTAGTCATAAAATCTTAATAAAGTTGAATTTCTGGAAAAAACATCTTTAATATTCATTTTTTCTGACTCTATGGTACCAAACGGGTTGAAATTTAGGAATAGTGATAAGAATCATGGTCCAAAGCGAATTCAGTTATCAAATCTGAAAAAAGTTGCATTTCTTGAAAAATAATTTTTGTTATGGCGCTAATTTGAGACTTGGGTTCGGACTTTAAAACCATTTTTTCTGGCTATATGGTAGCAAATGGGCTGAAAGTTGCATTTCTGGAAAAATCATTTTTTATGGCGCTTATTTGAGATTTGGGTTCCGACTTTAGAACCATTTTTTTCTGGCTCTATGATTCAAACCGAAATCAATCTAAAAATCTGAAAAAAGTTGCCTTTCTGGAAAAATCATCTCTTTTATTGCGGTAATTTGAGACTTGGGTTCGGACTATAAAACCCAGTTTTTCTGGCACAATGGTACCAAACGAGTTGAAATTTAGGAATAGTGATGAGAAACATGGTCCAAAGCGAATTCAGTTATCAAATCTCAAAAAAGTTGCATTTTTGGAAAAACCATCTTTTTTATGGAGCTAATTTGAGACCTGGGTTCGGACTTAAAAACCCATTTTTTCTGGCTCTATGGTACCAAACGGGTTGAAATTTAGGAATGGTGATAAGAATCATGGTCCAAAGCGAATTCACTTATCAAATCTGAAAAAAGTTGCATTTCTGGAAAAATCACTTTTGTTATTGCGGCAATTTGAGACGTGGGTTCGGACTTTAAAACACTTTTTTTCAGGCTCTATGGTACCAAACGAGCTGAAATGTCGGAACCCTTATTTGAAAAATGGTTGAAACCGAAATCACTTTTTTTATCTGAAAAAAGTTACCTTTCTGGAAAAATCATTTTTTTTATGGCGCTTATTTGAGAATTGGTTTCGGACTTTAGAACCATTTTTTTCTGGCTCTATTGTACTAAACGGGCTGAAATATAGGAATAATGATAAGAATCATGGTCCAAAGCGAATTCAGTTATTGGACTTCTTCAAACTTGGGTTCGGACATTAAAACCCATTTTTTCTGGCTCTATGGTACCAAACGGGTTGAAATTAAGGAATAGTGATAAGAATCATGGTCGAAAGCGAATTCAGTCATAAAATCTTAATAAAGTTGCATTTCTGGATAAACATCTTTTTTATGGAGCTAATTTGAGACTTGGGTTCGAACTTTAAAACCCATTTTTTCTGGCTCTATGGTACCAAACGGATTGAAGTTTAGGAATAATTATAATAATCATGTTCCCAAGCGAATTCAGTTATCAAATCTCAAAAAAGTTGCATTTCTGAAAAAACCATTGTTTTTATGGAGCGAATTTGAGACTTGGGTTCGGACTTTAAAACCCATTTTTTCTGGCTCAAGGATACCAAACCGGTTGAAATTTAGGAATAGTGATAAGAATCATGGTCGAAAGCGAATTCATTCATAAAATCTTAATAACGTTGAATTTATGGAAAGACCATCTTTTTTATGGAGCTAATTTGAGACTTGGGTTCGGACTTTAATATTCATTTTTTCTGACTCTATGGTACCAAACGGGTTGAAATTTAGGAATAGTGATAAGAATCATGGTCCAAAGCGAATTCAGTTATCAAATCTGAAAAAAGTTGCATTTCTGGAAAAATCATTTTTGTTATGGCGCTGATTTGAGACTTGGGTTCGGAATTTAAAACCATTTTTTTGTGGCTATATGGTACCAAATGGGCTGAAAGTTGCATTTCTGGAAAAATCATTTTTTTATGGCGCTTATTTGAGAATTGGGTTCCGACTTTAGAACCATTTTTTTCTGGCTCTATGATTCAAACCGAAATCAATCTAAAAATCTGAAAAAAGTTGCCTTTCTGGAAAAATCATCTCTTTTATTGCGGTAATTTGAGACTTGGGTTCGGACTATAAAACCCAGTTTTTCTGGCACAATGGTACCAAACGAGTTGAAATTTAGGAATAGTTATGAGAAACATGGTCCAAAGCGAATTCAGTTATCAAATCTCAAAAAAGTTGCATTTTTAGAAAAACCATCTTTTTTATGGAGCTAATTTGAGACCTGGGTTCGGACTTAAAAACCCATTTTTTCTGGCTCTATGGTACCAAACGGGTTGAAATTTAGGAATAGTGATAAGAATCATGGTCCAAAGCGAATTCAGTTATCAAATCTTATAAAAGTAGCATTTCTGGAAAAATAAATATTTTTATGGCGTTAATTTGAGACTTGGGTTCGGACTTTAAAATTAGTTTTTTGTGGCTCTATGGTACCAAACGGGTTGAAATTTAGGAATGGTGATAAGAATCATGGTCCAAAGCGAATTCACTTATCAAATCAGAAAAAAGTTGCATTTATGGAAAAATCATTTTTGTTATTGCGGCAATTTGAGACGTGGGTTCGGACTTTAAAACAATTTTTTTCAGGCTCTATGGTACCAAACGAGCTGAAATGTCGGAATCCTTATTTAAAAATGGTTCAAACCGATTTTACTTTTTTTATCTGAAAAAAGTTACCTTTCTGGAAAAATCCTTTTTTTTATGGCGCTTATTTGAGAATTGGGTTCGGACTTTAGAACCATTTTTTTCTGGCTCTATTGTACTAAACGTGCTGAAATTTAGGAATAGTGATAAGAATCATGGTCCAAAGCGAATTCAGTTATCAAATCTGAAAAAAGTTGCATTTCTGGAAAAATCATTTTTGTTATGGCGCTGATTTGAGACTTGGGTTCGGAATTTAAAACCATTTTTTTGTGGCTATATGGTACCAAATGGGCTGAAAGTTGCATTTCTGGAAAAATCATTTTTTTATGGCGCTTATTTGAGAATTGGGTTCCGACTTTAGAACCATTTTTTTCTGGCTCTATGATTCAAACCGAAATCAATCTAAAAATCTGAAAAAAGTTGCCTTTCTGGAAAAATCATCTCTTTTATTGCGGTAATTTGAGACTTGGGTTCGGACTATAAAACCCAGTTTTTCTGGCACAATGGTACCAAACGAGTTGAAATTTAGGAATAGTTATGAGAAACATGGTCCAAAGCGAATTCAGTTATCAAATCTCAAAAAAGTTGCATTTTTAGAAAAACCATCTTTTTTATGGAGCTAATTTGAGAC
Organism: Hesperophylax magnus; assembly: GCA_026573805.1. Taxonomy (NCBI): domain Eukaryota; kingdom Metazoa; phylum Arthropoda; class Insecta; order Trichoptera; family Limnephilidae; genus Hesperophylax; species Hesperophylax magnus. The sequence goes on along the minus strand of JAIUSX010000004.1, from coordinate 2,628 downwards.
CTGGGTTCGGACTTAAAAACCCATTTTTTCTGGCTCTATGGTACCAAACGGGTTGAAATTTAGGAATAGTGATAAGAATCATGGTCCAAAGCGAATTCAGTTATCAAATCTTATAAAAGTAGCATTTCTGGAAAAATAAATATTTTTATGGCGTTAATTTGAGACTTGGGTTCGGACTTTAAAATTAGTTTTTTGTGGCTCTATGGTACCAAACGGGTTGAAATTTAGGAATGGTGATAAGAATCATGGTCCAAAGCGAATTCACTTATCAAATCAGAAAAAAGTTGCATTTATGGAAAAATCATTTTTGTTATTGCGGCAATTTGAGACGTGGGTTCGGACTTTAAAACAATTTTTTTCAGGCTCTATGGTACCAAACGAGCTGAAATGTCGGAATCCTTATTTAAAAATGGTTCAAACCGATTTTACTTTTTTTATCTGAAAAAAGTTACCTTTCTGGAAAAATCCTTTTTTTTATGGCGCTTATTTGAGAATTGGGTTCGGACTTTAGAACCATTTTTTTCTGGCTCTATTGTACTAAACGTGCTGAAATTTAGGAATAATGATAAGAATCATGGTCCAAAGCGAATTCAGTTATTGGACTTCTTCAAACTTGGGTTCGGACATTAAAACCCATTTTTTCTGGCTCTATGGTACCAAACGGGTTGAAATTAAGGAATAGTGATAAGAATCATGGTCGAAAGCGAATTTATTCATAAAATCTTAATAAAGTTGCATTTCAGGAAAAAAACATCTTTAATATTCATTTTTTCTGACTCTATGGTACCAAACGGGTTGAAATTTAGGAATAGTGATAAGAATCATGGTCCAAAGCGAATTCAGTTATCAAATCTGAAAAAAGTTGCATTTCTGGAAAAATCATTTTTGTTATGGCGCTGATTTGAGACTTGGGTTCGGACTTTAAAACCATTTTTTTGTGGCTATATGGTACCAAATGGGCTGAAAGTTGCATTTCTGGAAAAATCATTTTTTTATGGCGCTTATTTGAGAATTGGGTTCCGACTTTAGAACCATTTTTTTCTGGCTCTATGATTCAAACCGAAATCAATCTAAAAATCTGAAAAAAGTTGCCTTTCTGGAAAAATCATCTCTTTTATTGCGGTAATTTGAGACTTGGGTTCGGACTATAAAACCCAGTTTTTCTGGCACAATGGTACCAAACGAGTTGAAATTTAGGAATAGTGATGAGAAACATGGTCCAAAGCGAATTCAGTTATCAAATCTCAAAAAAGTTGCATTTTTGGAAAAACCATCTTTTTTATGGAGCTAATTTGAGACCTGGGTTCGGACTTAAAAACCCATTTTTTCTGGCTCTATGGTACCAAACGGGTTGAAATTTAGGAATGGTGATAAGAATCATGGTCCAAAGCGAATTGGGTTAACAAATCTCAAAAAAATGCATTTCTGGAAAAATCATTTTTTTATGGCGCTTATTTGAGACTTGGGTTCGGACTTTAAAATCCATTTTTTTCTGGCTCTATGGTACTAAACGGCAGTAATTTCGGAATCCCTATCAAAATAATGTTTCAAAACGAAATCATTCGAAAAATCTTAAAAAAGTTGCCTTTCTGGAAGAATCATCTTTTTTATTGCGCTTATTTGTGACTTGGCTTCGGACTTTAGAACCATTTTTTTCTGGCTCTATTGTACAAAACGGGCTGAAATTTAGGAATAAAGATAAGAATCATGGTCCAAAGCGAATTCAGTTCTTGGAGTTCTTCACAATTGGGTTCGGACATTAAAACCCATTTTTTCTGGCTCTATGGTACCAAACGGGATGAAATTTAGGAATCGTGATAAGAATCATGGTCCAAAGCGAATTCAGTTATCAAATCTCAAAAAAGTAGCATTTCTGGAAAATAAATATTTTTATGGCGTTAATTTGAGACTTGGGTTCGGACTTTAAAATTAGTTTTTTGTGGCTCTATGGTACCAAACGGGTTGAAATTTAGGAATGGTGATAATAATCATGGTCCAAAGCGAATTCACTTATCAAATCAGAAAAAAGTTGCATTTATGGAAAAATCATTTATGTTATTGCGGCAATTTGAGACGTGGGTTCGGACTTTAAAACAATTTTTTTCAGGCTCTATGGTACCAAACGAGCTGAAATGTCGGAATCCTTATTTAAAAAATGGTTCAAACCGATATTACTTTTTTTATCTGAAAAAAGTTACCTTTCTGGAAAAATCCTTTTTTTTTATGGCGCTTATTTGAGAATTGGGTTCGGACTTTAGAACCATTTTTTTCTGGCTCTATTGTACTAAACGTGCTGAAATTTAGGAATAATGATAAGAATCATGGTCCAAAGCGAATTCAATTATTGGACTTCTTCAAACTTGGGTTCGGACATTAAAACCCATTTTTCTGGCTCTATGGTACCAAACGGTTGAAATTAAGGAATAGTGATAAGAATCATGGTCGAAAGCGAATTTATTCATAAAATCTAATAAAGTTGCATTTCTGAAAAAAACATCTTTAATATTCATTTTTTCTGACTCTATGTACCAAACGGGTTGAAATTTAGGAATAGTGATAAGAATCATGGTCCAAAGCGAATTCAGTACTCAAATCTGAAAAAGATGCATTTCTGAAAAATCATTTTCT